>JARJDZ010007719.1:0-10052 GCA_030264555.1 Aleochara sp. GC000083
CCTTCATCAAGCGGCACTCCTGCGAAAATAAATCCGTAATCTGTGCGGTACATTCAGTCATTAAAGCAATCAGCTTGTAACTTACTAATCCATATTTGATCTCTGAGGTATTAAGTTAAGAAGACAGCGAAGAAGAAGGTGGCTCATCCATATAAGGATTGGGCTGATGTTGGATGGAAAAAGTTGTATGGGAAGGAGTATGTGATTCTGTAAGTAAGGCAACATCCCGGAGTTGAAATGAGGGCTGAATTAATTGTTTGGTTTCTCATGTATTACGAGGACGTATAGCTGAATTACTACTCATCATAAAGTTTGGCTTAAGACGGTGTGTTAAGATGTCAAACTGGGTGGTTTTGAGGATTTCCACCAAGGATACATACATAAATTTAGTGGGACATTCTTGATTAACGATAACATAATTTATTGAGGGAAATTAGATCATTATCAGATTAGTTAATTTATTGAGGAATTTGTAAAAAGTATTTGGCATAAAAATTTTCAATTATAAAATCCAATTCTGTTTATTATTATTTATTTATCTTGTAGCTCAAGTTGGTCTTTTCACTATTGATTTGTTTAGAATAAAAATTAACAATAAATGTAATATTTATCAAACAGAAAAGAGAAAGAGAAAAAAAAACATTTCAATATATTTATGTTACTGTACGACTATTGTGTAATTCTAATTGTGTAATAATTAATCAGTCTATTTTGTATTATTGCAGATTTTCAGTATTATAATTTTCAAACAATTACTCATATTGACCAAAATTGAATATGATGCATATGTAAAATAAATGACAGTTTTTTTCGGTTTTCCACTTTTCTTAATTGGTATTATAACACAAAGTAAAACCCTTGTTAGAATTATGTAATTTGATCCTGGATTTCGTGGCTTCTTGGACTTTTCTACTAACATTTCTTCAGTAAGATGAAACGTTAATAATTTTGCATTTTTCATTTTTTATGATAATATAATCTACTATTGCCCCCAGCATGTAATCTTTATGTATATGCGTTACTTGTTACTAGTATTGAGAATTATTCTGAAGTGAAATAAATGACTTCTCATTCTACAAGTGAAAAAAATGAACAATTTTAAATTAACTTGTGACTTAAATGGATGACAACTCACAAAATAAAGTGCTGATTTCTAATTTGACAAAGAAGATTAAATCATCAATTTTGGATTTTGCAATTTCTGCAATTCAACAGTGAGTTGTACCAATTTTTCTTCAGAATGATAAAATGTCGTATATCACACGTGTGTAAAATGACGTTAGGAATTCATAAACTTACTCCCAGGTAATTAACATTAAATAAAGAAACAATAAAAATATGAATTTTGCAAATATCTCTTCTGATTATCTAAAGACGTGATGACGTTAATCATGATAATAAAACTGTAAATATAATTCTTGCAACGAATAACCCCTAAATTTAATATTTACCAACTACTCTATCCTGGGAATTATCCTTTCAAATTCTCGCATTTTCCTCTCGAAAATGTGATAGTAAAATGCGTCTTAGGCATCCAGAACTCTTGAAACGATGTGTCTCTGTCCCTTTTACCCCATAGTTGTTATTCCGAAATAGATTAGCATTGACGCCTGCCAGAATTTATTCGAGTGTGTAAAGGATTTAGAGCATTTGCACAATTTATACGATTTTGACATTAACAACGGAACGTTGAACGCTCCAGCCAGAATACTAAGATAGTGTTATTTAATTTGAATGATAATTCACATGGAATATCATCATTCTTGCATTACCCCTATTAGAAGGGAAGTATCCAAATTATTTTTGAACTGAAATTATGGAGGTTAAACTGCAGCCGCCCGAGGGCATAATTTTATGTTAATTACTAATTACAAGTTTTTACATGATAATAACCTCGCACTAATAGCACATTTTCACTCTGCCTAATGCGTAACCCTCACGTCCTCGAATATCATCCGCGTATCCTTGACGCTACCGGATCCTTGTTGCCGTTACCCCCAAAATCTAATTCATCCCTATTCGTATCCGTGTTCGGATGTCGATGCTGGCTGGAAATGTGGGGCTTTAGAGACGAAGGGTCCTTTTTAGAGTGTAGGCTCAAGCGTGGGCGCGACTGCTGTCACCTAATTGGATGTTTTAGTTTCGCGCGCTCATTCGATCATAATTATCCTTGAAAGTTATAATTGCAAAGGGAAGTGTTGACGTTCGTATTTTATGTATGATGGAAGCCATTCGCCAAATTAGGATCTACACGCACTTAGTCAAAAGTCTGATTGTTAATCAATACCAAGTCAAATTGACAATTGAAGTGAAATTGGGTTTCTATTTGATTGAAAATTATTTATTTGTGAATTAAGCATTGACTGAAAATTCATTTGTATTTATGTAGATATCGTGAGATTAAAATTGGTACAACGTGACAAGTTATTCAAGAAATGATAAAATTTCAGTTGATTAGAAACAAAAATAAATTTTGATGAACTTCGAGGAAAATTATTTCAAGATGTCAAATTTGAAGAGTGCGAAACCGAAATCTTGTTTTAAAAATAGTTATAATTTTCATCAACATTTCCTATTTTACATTCTTTTAAAATAACTCAATTTCAGTTTTTTGTATTTAGTAAAATTTTCAGAAGTTGGACAACTTATAAACCCAGAAATATGCCGTTTTCATAATTTTGAGGTTGTTAAGAAAGGCATTAGATGATTTTTAACTTGATAATTTTTGGAGCGCGTTTTTGCGCTAAATTGATCAGCTCTAGGTTAACAAATAATGGAAGGCTTTTTATTATAACCTGAAATTTTTTTTCATTTGGTGTTAAGAATTGATAATTTCTTTTGAAAAAGTTTAAAAGCTTTTTTAGTGTAATCAGTACGAATGGTATATTGAAGTTCAAATTGAATAACACTAACAGTTAATTTATTGTTATTTAAGTTTATCTATCACAAGATTATCTAATCAAAAAATCACAGGTTGAAAATTTATTCGATAATTGCGAGAATTGTAGCTCAGAAGCCAACATAAATTTCAGTAGATCAAGAAGTCAACTTTGATAGGCGAATTTTCCTTTTAAAAAACTTTTGTAAAATTTAGCAAGATTTGGTTCTGCTATGTAACTTGGAAGTTGCTGATTATTTTGGGTTGTTATTTGTGTTTATAAAAAGAACGTTAGATCAAAAAGTTATACAAATTATAATTGTTCTTTTAATGTGTGCTTTCTTCGGTGAGGATTCAATCTCAGTTTTCTGTATATCTGCAAAAATTTCAAAAGTTGGGAAACTTATCAACCAATTTAATTATAAATCGATTTAATATGATGGTTTAAAAGTAAATTACAAGTAACATTTGCCAAATCGAAAAAACAAATTTTGCAAATTTTGGTTGCAAAATAATTTCCATGTATTTTTTTTTTTTCGGCTTAAACTCAGATAAGTAAAACGCTTTCCATTCCAGAAAGGAAGTGGACGAAGGTCAGTGGAACAAATTCAAGCGCCATGAAGGGATTTTCCATCCCATGACGTTCTGTGTCGCTGATATTAAGCCGGGGATGAACGAAAAGGGAAAACCGAAAGGGTCAAAAGCCAACAACACACCAAGTNCAAGTGCGCGAATACGGAGCAGCTCGGCCGAGACTTTCGAGGTCACTTTACCGCCGAAATCTTCAGTGGCCACTTGAGCCTTGATACGCACTCATAAACCAACGCAAGGGTAAAGATATAAAGCCCAGTGACAGCCGGATGTAAGACTTGTCAGCCGGCCGGAAACGGATTGCTAACTTGAGACCTGCACGCGACCAAGAATTTAATAAAAATTTATGTTTCGAATGCAAATTCGCATTGTTCCACTCCACGTTCACGGTTTTCTCTTCCATCCATCTCATCCATGAAAACAAGCAACTTTCAGCAAACTAAAGAAGTAAAACACGTGTTACCAAATTATCAGAAAATTACCCACATAATTTTCAGTCTAATTGATGGCAGAAAGTTGAAAGTAATGTTTGGTATAATTGACTTCATGTTTTGCGCATCAAATGAAAACGTGTGCTTCACTGATTTCAATCTTATAACAACAGTTTTCGAAGTTTTGCAAGAGAGATCTAGAGTCTTTGCCAATCAGTGAGTGCTCGTCATCAACATAAGCGTACAACGTTCATAATATCCAATATAAAGCAACAAGTAAGTTTACTTTACGTACTCTGGCTGTGTAATAATACTTGAAGTAAGTTTTCCTATCTTCCTGCTTATTTCATCGCTATCGTTGTGTAAGTTTCCTTCCTGGTGCAAGTTGCTCGACGGTTGCCAATCGACAAACTTGGGTTCAAGTCGGGACACATCAAGATCCTTATTGAAGATGCATCCCGAACTCGTACCCGGATGCATAACAACCAACTTAGTTGATGTAGTACGTAATGTATCGAGGAGAGGTAGCAAGGATAAAAAGTCCTCGAAATAACTTTTAATAGGATCGCGTTGTTAAGAAGGGCGCATTAGAGGATTTTTCTGCCCGGTAACTTTTGAGACGTGTTTTTGTGCAAAATTGAACACCTCTAGGTGTTAGCAAACACTGGAAGGATCTTTTTTCCCAACCTCAAATAAATTACTTTTAACCAAATTTTTCATCGCATAAGATCTAGATGATAAAAACGCCCCCGTTTTAATTTTTTTTTTTTCATTTGATGTTTGATACTCTTTTTCGCAGAAAGTGTAGAAACTTGTTAACCCATATTTTGGATGATAACAATCAATTCTCGCTAGGGAATTTTGAAATTTAAATTGAATAACATTGCTAATTAAACGCGAGTATAATGTCAAAGCAAACAAGCGAATATCCATCCATAAATTCATATCCTGTGACAGCCTATTTGAGCTTTTCATTAAAAAAACAACACCGCCTCCGCTGGCGGCAATATTTCGCAAAAGAGAAGCCAATTAAGCGGTGTATGAAATTCGTTTGGTGGCGCAGAGGAAAATCGAAGCGAAAAAACGAGTGCTCACGTGTTTCTAAATTAAGATTTATCTGACATCCGAATTCCGGTTTTGATTACACCAACCTTACGTAACGTCCACTTAAGTAACTTAATTAAATTTGGATAAAAAAATATTACTTATATAAACAGAATATTTTGGTTATATCCTACCAGAGTCCTATTTACAGTTCTGAATCTTAATTCGTATTTCCGAAATTATCCAATATATTTCAGAAAGGAAAAACTATAATTCCGATTTTTCAATAAATTTGGATTATAATATAATTCAAGTTTTCATTATAGGATAAATTAATGTGAATTTTAAAAAGCAATACCACTTCCTGATGAAGGCAAAGTGTCGCCGAAACTCGATTTGGAGAAACAAAATATAACATCCAAAAATCATTGTTAAATCATTGACCAAAAAATGATTGAAAACTAGTGAACATTTTGATAATTAATGTTAGAAGCAGTGCTTATATTTTTTGGTTAAACTTTTGTTAAAAAACTTTTGCTTCTTATTCTTTACAAATAAAATTTATTTTTTATCCTTGTTTCCTAATTGCAACTTTCTGACAGTTACAATTTAAAGAACATCAAATAAATTTCAGAAAAGATACATTGCTTCTTTTCTTTTTTCAGATTTATTAAAAAAAAGTATCAAATGAATTTAAAATCTGTTGTATGAAATTTAGAAAACATCATCTTCAATTAGTAAGATATAAATTTAATTACGTTTGATGAAATTTAATTCAAAAATTACTATTTGAAATTCAGAGAGCAAACTGAAATATTATTTTAAAAAAGTGGCACTAAACTGATTTTCATTTGAACTCATCACGTTAAAATAATTTGAAATAAATTTAATCGTTTCTGATATTAAACTTATACTCTTTCAAATATATTTACCAAATTTGAATTACAATTTTCGATAATTGAATTACGTATAACAAATCTGAATTAGATTTGTTGCTTGCATAATTACAAATTGTTTATCTGAATTACATTTTAAACTTTCCGAATTAAATTTGTAAAGGTGTACATTAAATTTAAAGATTTATAAACGGAAAAATTTCAAGGTTTGAGACTAGGTAAACTGATTTATTTTTTTGCCCCCCAAAGTATACAATTTTTATCATTTATGAGTCAAATAAATGAGGCAAATAATGAATTGGTTACTATTGTTTTAAAAATGAAAGTATAATTAAATATAATCATCACGAAATAGTCACATGAGGTTTCGATTGTTTACTCAAGAAGTTTAGAATGAAATTATATTAACAATTTCAAGCTTTGTTGAAAACATGTAAAATATATAAAATTTTTACCAAACAGCAAAAAGTTCCTCATAGATTTGTCAATTTCAGCTGACTTTTCAATGCGATTCAATGTTTTGCTTCCAATTTAAAAAGATTGTTATTGTTTCAATTCCTGCATGGTCATCGATTTCATCCCGCTTCTTTTCCATTTCAGAATGCGTCCAAGTTCGAACGAGTCAATCATTTGTTCAACTAAGCCTCATTGCTTGGCCTTCCGCCCAAGTCCAACAATATCTTTTATTTTTATTTTACTTTTTCGGCCGTTTTGCGAAGCATCTGAAGAACCGAACGGAAAAGCCTTCACTCAGCAATATTATACAATGCTTGGTTGGTTTGTTGGTTGGCTTCGTGGAGCATTTTGTTTCTGCGCGATTTCGCGTTGTTTTGTTCTGCTTGCTTCAGTGACTTGCAAAATAAGCTGGGAAAATGCGGGGCCGAACATTGAAATGTGAATGGGAGCGAAGCCCTTGTCCGTTTTCAAATCGCAATTCGCAATTCACTGCGATGCCAATCAATTTTCGGCCCGACTAAGACTAAAGTGAAGCCACTTAAATTGACTCCCTCGACAGACTTCTTCGGCCAGCAACAAAAAAGTTAAATAAAATGAAGAAAACTAGAAACAGGAAGCGAGGAAAATCCAGGAAAAACATCGTGTTCAATGCAACATGGAGACATCAATATCCGATGTCAGCGCAAAGAATCGACAATTGCCAATTAAAATTGAGATGCTTGATTATTTATTGGCGTCATTGTGCACTGGAAACGCCAATTCAATTTTCATGGAAAACAAGGCGCCTACAGCGAAGTTTTAATTGTTAAAATAGAGAGGAAATGCAATTAAAGTGCTGCTCGTCGTCGTGCAAGCTGAAAAAATAAACGAAGACAGCGACTCATTAGAAGATGCTTACGATGAAAGCGTGGTGAATTGAAGATTTTCAAGTGTCTCCCACGCCTGAAGATGAGTGGACAATTAATTTTGTTGAAAGCCATCATTTCGCGATTAAATTAACTTCATTGCGAATATTCCACTCCACAATGATCAGCGTAATGACTGTTTGTGACAACATACTAAATGATTATTAATTATCCCCTTTGCAATTCTGATTAATTATTCAATAAAAAAGTTGCAATAAATCGAGCTGGACTGGATGCAATTAATATGTAATTTGTTTTATTTCGCAATTTAATTCTTTAATTCTTCATTAAATCGTATTTCAGATTTTAATTGGATTGTTCATTAATGAATTTCTATAGATCTTATATTGATTATTTGCTAAATAGGTAAACAGTGATAATGAACAAATTGCTTTGTACTTTACTGCCTTTTTTATATTTATCTCAGATTTACCAAACAGAAAAATGTTTCCATTTTGTGTAATTAAATTTCAGTATTAAAAACAGACTGCAAGACATTTTGAACTAAAAAAGTTGTTGCTGGGATTAAAAAAGTATTAAATTAATTACCTAGTTAGCATTTTTACTGGAGTTGATGTTAAAACTGATGAGATTGATCGATAAATTTGATCTTGGGATAAACCGGTAAGACAGCAACAAAAAAAACAGGCCCGCCCCGAAATAATTTGGTTGATGGCCCGCCGATGCGGATTTATTGGCCTAAGCCGTTAAAATTCGCCCTTATGCGCTTCTTTTTCTTAAGGATTACAGTCGGTGGGTGGAGAACAAGGAAGAAAAAATGTGCAAAAACACGGAACGACCAAAGTACGAGCAGCGAAACGACCTCATATAACAAGCAAGCATCACTAAAACGAAAAATTGAGTAAAAGGAACAAACGGAATGGGCCCAACAAACGAATGAGGAAAAAACGCACTCGTCCTAAGTAGATATAATAGTTCGAGCGCTTAGCAAGCAGTAAAAGTCAAAAAGCTCGGGCTGTAGAAATTCAAGGAGTCCCCAAGTCGAGTCAGCAACGTTTCCTTCTTTAATCTCATTCAAAAGATACTAAAATGAAAAAAAAGGACCAGGAAAACGTCGGATTTTTCTTTGAGATCTGATAAATTAATATCTATCTATCTGGGAAAATACGAGGATGTAATACCTCAAATGGAGGATTATCCTTATCCTTTTTCTTTTGAAATATGGCTTGGGCTTTCAAGAAATTCGAATTAAAATTAAATAATTTACTAGATTGCCATTACTTGAAAAATTACATTTTTAATACGTTTTAAGCAGTTTTAATGTTTAATCAACGTGATCTGTTTACACTGGTAAACATTAATTTCTAAAATTTTCCCATCAAATTTTATAACTGCAGATTTCTATAATAAAATAAAATTTGTTATATTTTGATACAAAATTATATTTTTTAAATAATGTGTTCATTATCTTATCTAAAATTCATTTGAAACGAGATCGACTCAATTTAATTAAACAGCATCCGAACAAATTGAAGAGCGTTTATCGGACAACTCTCTCTTGGCAAGTCGCCGGAAATTGTAAATACCGGAAGTACGCAGCCACTCATCGGCCGGAAGTCTGCACGGCATCAAAACCCATCCGAGTTATTTAATCGAGGCGTTTCGAAAATATAATTTTATTCTAATTGCTTCAGTTTTGTGCGTTATATTGGAATTGAACGAATCCTTAATTTGGCAGGAATTGTTTTCTTTGAGTTGTTTGTAACACATATAGACATTTTTTGCCTTTTTGCCAATTATAATTGAAATTACGATACGAGCATCATTTAGAGCTTCGGTATTGTTTCTGAATTCATCAGAGAAGAAGTGTTGACAAGATCCGTCTAGACAGTCTAGTTCGGTTGTGTCTACGTCTTTAAGGAGATGAAAATGAATTTGTTTTTTTTGCTACGCTGAAAGCTGATACGAGCATCCCGAACAGCTTTCATTCATGTGTGAAGACATCCCCTTTGTCGTTTATTTACATATTGATGTAAATTAATTAATAATAATAATAAGGTGATTTAATCATTGTTTGTTGGTTTAATTAAATTTAAATTTCATAATTGATTTAAGTGGGATGAATTAATGTTAAATTAATTATCATTATATATTGACAAAAAAATTAATTAGATTCTCTTCTGCAATTTAACATAATTGGATAACCACAGATTGGTTTATAATTATTTTATGTCATATAATATATATTTGTTTAATATGTTTTGGTGTCGATGATAATGATAATTATTACGTTGTAATAAATATTCAATTACGTCGCATGCAATATAATTTGATATTTTTCGTTATCAGATAATTACACTAACATAATGGGTAAATATATTCAACCCTGAATTAAATGGCTGTTTAAACAATGGTACAATATTATGTGATAAGCAAATTAATTCGTAGTTTTGCTACTTTGCTAAAATCCAATATATCTATACAAATAAGGAGATATTAAAAATGGATTGAATTTTTGTGACATCCAAACATAAATTGTATTTTGACTTCCAGAAATTTCTTTGATTTTGGACAAAGCTAACAAAAAATATCAACACTAGGACTACTTTTTATTTTATTCGTTGATATGATGATAGCAAGAAATTCAGTTTGGATATGATATATTTCGTGATTTCCAAGAACTCTTAGGGAAAAATCCTTCGAATTCCTCCTTTTGAGTAAATATCCAATCTTGAAATACGTTATAAGGTTTTATCTTCTCAATGGTAATAATAATGGAGCTTTTACGCCTGAATACACTCTTCCAGCAAGGATAAGTCCACTTTATTGTCCCAATAAAAGATTTCGTATTATGTTTTCGTATGAACGCTATTACCTCAATGATTCGTTC
>JARJDZ010007721.1:0-11291 GCA_030264555.1 Aleochara sp. GC000083
TCTACTTAAGACAGTTTAAAACTTCTATAAACGCGATTGATTTCGCACATTTTCGCACGCATGAAATAAGCAAAGACTATAGTCTTGGTACTATTTTTCAGCCATTTTCGCACGTTGAAAATAAGCAAAGACTATAGTCTTGGTACTATTTTTCGGCCAATTTCATGGGTTGAAAATGAGCAAAGACTATAGTCTTAGCACTATTTTTCGACCAATTTCGGGCGTTAAAAATGTGCAAAGACTATATAGTCTTGGTACTATTTTTCGGCCAATTTCGGACGTTGAAAATAAGCAAAGACTATAGTCTTGGTACTATTTTTCGGGCAAATTCGCACGTTGAAAACAAGCAAAGACTATAGTCTTATTACTATTTTTCGGCCAATTTCGGGCGTTGAAATTGAGCAGACTATAGTCTTGGGACTATTTTTCGGATATATGCAAAACAAGATATGTTGATACACATGATAAGTATAAGAGGAGCACAATGTGTGAACATAGTATAAAATTCACAACAAAGCATTCATCCAACACAAAATCATGCTACATCCAGTTCAGCTGAAACAAAAATGGGTATATAAAACAAACCTTCAACTTTTCGTGGGTGCTGGATTGTCACGAAGCCATGTTTGAACCTTACAGCAGTATCGTGTAGGTCTTCCAAACTAGGTAAAGAGAATGAGGCACAACACAAAACACAGTTTATGAACAACCATTTTTGGCGACGATGTACTACAAATGCGGTTTAACGCATGCAAATCCGACGACCAACTGAGAAGTAAACAAACAAAGACGAGCGCACCCGATAACACTATACCCGATCACGCGACGGATAACTGAGTAAACAAATTCGCAAATATTTATTTAAACGTGCAACAATTATGGAAAATTAAATCAAACTATCCTGGAAATGAAAGATAATTTAATTACCTACAAGCCTATCTTTTAATCATAACGATCGAATAATTGGCTCGAGAAATACAAGCAAAAATGTACAGAACTGCACAAAAAATGCATTTTACCGAATTCAAACCCGGAAAAGGTATATTTCTGGAAAATTAGATCAAACTATTCCGGAAATGATAGAGAATTTAATTGCCTACCAACCGAACATTTAATCAGTACGATCGGACAATGGGTTTGGGAAATGTAAGTAAAAATATACAGAAGAGCACAAAAATTATAAATTTTCCAAATTCAAACTTCCGGTTCGAAAATTAAATTAACCTATCCAGGAAATGATAGAGAATTTAATTGCCTACAAGCTTAACTTTTAATTATTACGATCGGACGATGGGTTCGAAAAATACAAGCAAAAATGTACAGAACTGCACAAAAAACTTTTCCGAAAAAGCAGTTTCCGTGAGAAAATTAAATCAATGAATTATTTATACAATACCTTTTGCACATGCAACCATTACACACATCACAAGGAATATGTCATACATTACTTGATGTTCCTCCAACATCTGATGAAGACACTATGAAAACCAACACATTCCGTAGTAATAAAGATAAAAATATAATGTGAAATATGTTCATGTATTGCAATTAATATTTATACATACCATTGGAACTTGTGCATATACTTTCAGACCTTATTTGGTAGTGACTTTAATGTCCACTATTACTGAAAATCTATCAACCATAGATGAAGATTCTATACTAGGCAACTAATGACACACTTATTGGTCTATTGTTGATACAATACCATGAGAACCCACAGAAATACAGCTAAAGTGAGATAAGTACAGCAATGAAATGTGCATAGAGGAAGGGCAACTGACCAGCAATACTGTAGTATCACAAGACTATGCCTTTCTCATCCATTACTCTTTAATAATAGAATTTTATCATCTAAAGAGAAATTCACAATTACATGGAAATTCAAGTTGCTTGGCATGCATTAGAAAAATAATTTCATTGCTACAGAGTAGTAAAACTAAATAGGAAAACACACAACCAAAGTTAAGCAGGTTTAATACTCTGTTGAAGCAATATTTATGGTTTAATATTTAAGAATATTGATAAAACATACCTTCACTTGTAACAAAGTCATGCATCTATCACACATGTGATACCAATTCCTCTACTGTGGTGCATTTGCTGTAGTTGGAATCGCTACACTTTCCTACCAACTGCAATGATATCTTGCTGATAGCCTGTAAAAATCTTTTAGATAAGGTTTACGTTTTAATGCATGTAATTGCAAACAAATAAAAATTTGTTACCTTTTCAGATTTGGTTTATGACCATTTGCATTCTAAATCACCACAAAATAATTGTAACGACCTGGGAAACCGTGCCTCAGCTGTTGCTGGCTACCGCAGCGCCATATTGCCGAAACGCCATCCACGGGAACTTGAATCGACCTGAAAACATGAAAGGACAACAACGCAAATGAACATAACCTCTCACTCTCTTCAACTGACGCCGAATATTTTATCAAAATGGTTTGTGGTTCAATGGCAAAAATTATTTAGTTCTAATGTTGCTTCTTATAGTCTGCCCTGTTCAATTTTCAAAGTCTACTGACAGTTTTACTGTTAATGATTTGCACATGTGCCTATTTAAAGTCCTTGTTTCCATCTATAATTAATCGAAATAAAGTTGGGTATGTATAAAACTATATAAAATAATAACTTAGTAATGGAACATTTTTTTTACTTGTAGGGTATCAGGCACGCTTTGGAAATTTGCTCGCATTGGTGAACGAAAATCGCCTTACGTTGCCGCAAGTTGTGTAATCATGGCATTTTCACTATTGTTTTTATCGTAATATTTGTTATCACACAGTTTACTAAATCATTACCTTGTAAATTAATATTAAAATGTATTTCAAATTAAATTTATACCATTTCCCAATAATATAATTTTAATAAATGATCTTAATATCAGTCAAACATTTTATCTCATACAAATGTCCAAGTGTTAAGTAACTTAAATCAGAATATTACAGGAATGCAAACTTCTTTGATGAGTACATGTGATTTCAGACTATGATTTTTGGTGCATGCAAATTTGGCACTTATTGTTAA
Organism: Aleochara sp. GC000083; assembly: GCA_030264555.1. NCBI lineage: Eukaryota > Metazoa > Arthropoda > Insecta > Coleoptera > Staphylinidae > Aleochara > Aleochara sp. GC000083. The sequence goes on from JARJDZ010007721.1 coordinate 3,036, forward strand.
AATCCTTTCTTCAGATTCCGATATTAAATAACGAATATTGTCGGTAATAATAACCACTTGGAAATGATATATTTATGAAAAGATAATTCATCATTATCAAATTTGTTAAAGACTAGTAAGCAAATGTATGTCATTGTTGCTATGTATGTAGACTAATAGAAGTAATATTCTATGTATATAATAATAATGTCCGATTATAATGTCCTACACAACTGTCAGATGTAAATACATACCACACATATGCTTGAAATGCATTCGTAATAGAAAATAATTCGGTATCGCATATTAGAACTCGATTAATTAAATAGTAACATTCATAGAATAATACGCGCGTTCTAATGATGCTAAAAGCAAACTCCTAATTAGTACTGACTTAGACAATGATAAAAATGCAATCAACTCTGACATCCCATGGGCGGGCGGTTTCGTTCTACTAGTTTTTTTGCTTAGATGCTAGTATACCTGAACAGCTGGGCTTCGCTGTGTGGCTAATGTATGTTCACTGAAATCCCCCATACTTTGTTTTGATTATAATTCAATTGGTAATTGTAGTTTATGGCGCTAACATTATTGACCTCATCTATCATAAATGCATCCATGGCTTTACGTACGCGTCTACGTATCATATCAATGTAATTTGTATGAAAAAGATCACATGTGTCATCCATGAGATTGATTCTGCGCGAGGCGCACGCGAGATAGAGAACACTGCGAAGAAAACGGAAGCATACTTACCCGCAGTCGGCCACTATCTAATCATCTCCAGATACTTTTGCTTATGCTTTGCAAGCATGTCCGTGACGGTGACGAGCGTTTTGATGTTCGGATTGACTTTGGCGACCGCCTGCAGCTCGGGCAGATGCGCAACGCAAATGTGATGCAGCGTAGCGAGCTCTTTCGCTGTGTCCGGTTTCGCGGTAATTCGCGGCTCACCCGGATCCGTAACGCCCGATAATTGGTCCAGGAAAACCACCATTCTCTCCTTGTTTTTCAGGATGAATGGATTGACTACTTCCATGTAAGGCTCCTGCAATCATTGCAATGTAGTTTAAACGTGTATCAAATGATGAGATTTACCTTTCCACCAAATTCGACAAGATTCGCCAAATTTTGCAAGCACTTGGCGACCATTACAAGACTCCTGGTGGCAGCTGGTGTTGGTTGCTCGTTAACCAGACCAAATTGACGTGGGTTTAATAATGCAGGGCAAAGCAATCGTAGAAAAATGAAACCGGAAACGACCCTTGTACGGACGAAGCGTTCATTGGGCCATTTTGCAACAACGCTCTTTTGGAGACAGCCGCAAATGTAACGCACCGACTTGGGACATGCATCCAACGATACAAAAATGCTATACGTTATCTGAAAATAACAACAATTTGCATGAAATATGTATGAACGAATGTAATGAAAGATTATAGACGTACCTGATCTAAAATTTCCAGTAAAAATTCCGCGTTGTTACATGCATCGTCTGGTGAATCCATTTTTGTTGGATTCAATTCAGCGCTCTGTTTACTTTCGAGCAGCCTCAAAACGGTCTCCAAAACAGCCGCTTGCAGGAAGCCACCGCATTCGGAGCGCATGTATAAATCCATTAGAGTTGTTGGAAGCGAGGCAGCGCGGAAGAGCGTCGATGTTTCGGATTCCCTTGCGACTTCCGCGCAGTTCAATTCCACAAGCAATTCCGTTTCCCGGCCTTCAGCGCGGAACACTCGCAAAAGAGCGGTAGCCAGTGGTGCACGATCATTGTGACATACCTCCGCCAATGTCTTCACGGACGCGAGGCCTGGTTCGAGCAGCAACTGCTGCAGGGGGCTGTACTCTTCAGCGGGCATGACGAGGTCGTGCAGGTATCGCGTGCGTAGACGCAACGAGCCCCACTCGCCGATCGGCGTCAGCCCCGACAACGAGTACCACTCTTCCTTCTCCTCGCCGTTGCCCAGACTGGGCAGGTCGATGTGCAGCTCGGCGACTTCGCTGTCCTTGCCGCGCTTACCCTTGTTGTGCACCGTCAGCGTAAACGAGACTATATCACATGGCACATCGCTGCAACACAAAACATTCGGCGTTACACGGCGACGAGCAGTGTGCTGGCGCGCTGAAAGTCAAAAGTCAAGTGGCTTACTCGATAATGAACTCCTCGTCCCACACCGGATCCGGGCCCGACTTGACTCGGGTGCGCGCAATGCGCACTTGATTATTCAATTGGAGCGTCACGTACGGCTGTGGCACTAGTTTGTATGGCAACCGGTGGGCATCGTGCACGTGCAGAGTCAGGCAGCGCAGCTCGCGCAGCCGAGGCACCTTGCAGGTGGCGCGGCTCAGTTGCGGCACGCAGAGCGGCTTCAACGCGTTCACCCATTCTTGGCAGTCCTCCGACGACGGCGCCGCTAGATGCGTGACCGTCGCAAGACATGGCAATGCGCGTTCGACGATTTGAAGACAATGCGGTCGTTCCCATAAGCTATCATGAACCTGCAGAACGATAACAACTAGTGATCCTCAAAACAAGAAGGTGAAAAACTCACTTGGTATAAATATGCGCATGACAGATCGATAAGGCCTTTGGGTTTTGTGCGTTTTGGGTTCTCGTAGAGATATAAATGCGTGTCAGTTCCGTCAACCAGCAGCACGAAGTAGAGCAGCTTCCATTTCTTCGTCACCTTGTCAGATTTCCGATGTAGGTAGCCTTGGTGTTTGATGCCGCGCATCTTTTTGAGGCCGATTTGGTCCCGGCATTCCCGAAGTGTTGCGTAGATTTTCTCCGCTTCCGAATTGATCTTCGCATTTTCGGGCACCCAGTCTTGTTTTGATCCATCTACCACCAACTATCGAATTGAATTTTAATAGATATATAAAGAGACAGTTACATGATTACTTACTGGATTCATTAACGTGTATCCTTCGACGATTTGCTCTTTTCTGTAGCGATTAATGACTGCATCGAGGCATTCAAATATCCTGCCGCCCATCAAATACCTGACGCCTTTCTTTTCTATCCGAAATCGTTGAATTTGATTGTTGATGTGGAAGAACAATGAATAATCACCAGGTGAGTTATCACTGGGTCGCACCAGAAAACTTCCAGGTCCAGCTGAAAATGAATTAATCATTACAATCAAAACAGAAAAAACATTGCAAAACATTGCAAAAGAAATTGTGTTTCAAATATAGAAATGTGGCTCTTATTAATCCAGTAAGATAAAACCTTAATTTTACAAATTCGAGAAACGGAAATTGATGTGTCATTCTGGATTTGTGTTTCTATCTCCACATCCATTGTAACAATGCATTAATAAAAAGCAGATAATGAAATGATGAATTTTAGGCAGCATAAAATGCAAAATTGGTTTATAGAAACCACAAAGCATCTTATTAAGTATCACTTTCATAATGATTTGGATTGAACACCAAAGAAATGTCAATGAAAATCACATGAAATAAACATCTATGAATAAGAATTCAGATTAAATTTACCTTTAACAAGAAGATCAACAGCCTCATTCTTTGTACAATTTGGATGAAACCATGGAAACACAGTATTGGGATCAATGCTCTCATCCAGATCCTCAACCAGCTCTCGAAAGATCATCCCCTGTTCACCAGTGCGATGAGCAGTCACCCACAACCATCCATCACCCATATCATTATGCACAAAGAAGATGTCACCCTTCTTGAAGGTCAGCTCATCAGTGTCTGGCATTTTCGTGTATGGCAATATCGCTACGACCCTCTACAACAAGAATTCAATTAGCCCACACCAAAAATGATATCATAACACTAACCTTTTTGTCATTCACTGGTTCCGGTGGCGGGACAGGATGCACCAGCCTCTCCCGCTTGAGCAGATCGCTGCAACTCGTATAATACCCGACGAGATCATTCAGCGAATCGAACTGCCTGCCGCCGATGTAGAAGTCGCCGCAGACGGCGGTGATCCGGAAGTGATTGATACCCGTGCGGCCCAGATACGAGAGCACGTAGGAGCCGGGCTTGCGATCGCTCTCACGCACCAGATAGCTGCCCAGCTTGGACGCCTCCCAGAGGCGCTCCTCGGCCTGATACCGGTCCAGCCGGCCGTGATACCACTGCGTCTCCGAGGGCGCATGGGGCGCCGCATCACCCAGATCTGGTTCGTCGACGTCCGGCTTCGCCAGCGGGTTCTCCGGCTCGTTGCCATCCTCGCTGCCCGTGCTCGGCGACCCCAGCTTGTCTTTGAGCAGCCCACCGCTCTGGCCGCTATTGGTTCTTATCAGGTCTGCCATCGCTGTTCAATTGTGCCCGACTGCGATCCCGGTTGAGCGTCGCATGTGTCTCAACGAAATGCACTCACGGCGAGACTGCAAACAAACACAAGTTTTATCAGTTTGTGAACTAGAATACCACCGTCAACATGTTGGATGTTGTGTTGAGTCGTGTTTATCACCTCTCTCGTGTATGATAAGCGAAAGTGATTCATCCGAGCTGCATTCAGCGGACGACTGAATTGGGATGCATGCGAATGTTGTGTTGTGATACGTGAAATTCAATTGTGCGTTGTTTACATGCTTTCGTATGTGCAAATTGCATACTTACGCCACAAAACAATTGAACGTCCGTTCGCACGCTCTTGTTTTTATTTGTGAGCTGTGATGGAATTTCGAGCTGGACGTCGTTCGCTACTGCGGGGCCTCGTCGGATTCTTTCACCACCGCGATTACCAATCTTTTTTCTGGTTGGCTTGCTGCTCTTGTTGCCGATGGGAACTGGGGAAGACCGCTCGCGTACACATCTAGCCTACACCATTGTCTCTTGTCTAAATGCGTCGATGTGCGTGCGGCAGAAACGGATGCTCGGCGTGCATAATATACCCTCGACGACGGGTCTGTTTTCTTTCGGCTGGCACGTTTACGTATGCATTAGGTACGCCGAGTATTTTGCTGGTGGCGGACTTGCTCGGCGAGCGACTCGCGCGACCGAAGCCAGGATATTGACGTTTCCTCTGCTACTGCCGCGAACGTGAACACTGACTGCACATCCTTCTTCATTCCTCGAGTTCGGCCATCTCTTCTTCTCGCTTGTCGCACATGATCGTTAGGACTGCTGGTTGGGTTCCTCTCATTTCAACTGCGATTCTTCGTGCATCAGCAGAGGACGGGAAAAACGATGAGCAACACGTTCCTTGAACACATGTTTTGAGTGCCTACAGCGCCACCTTCACGAAGCATAACTGCACTAAACAGCACGCTTTTGTTTTTAAAACTAACAAATTGACAATTTTAACTACTCTAGGAATGTTGTTCATTACTTGATGAAAATAATTAGGGAGCTTATAATTATCTTTGGATGCCGTCATAGATATAATGATAAATTGAGAATGAATGACGGCATATTATGGTAATGCATTCAATGCCAGTTTCATAACTACTGTAGGAATGAGGATTATCAGAATCAACCAATTCATAACTTAATGCAAATTAACTTTTTAACCTCATGCTTGTAAAAAACAACATTAGGAAATATTTTTTCGAATATTTGTTTGGATTTTCTGGATGTCTTGAGGACAATGGCAACTAATCTACTGCATTGAATATAATAACATAAATTTTACGTTTTCATATGGCAGTTCTCTTGTATAATTGGTATAAAAGTATGTAAAATTGTTGTTTTGCAATATTTTCAAATGTTATCGCCACAAATGCACCAAACAAGTTAGTTATTAGTAAATAACTATGTATAATATACAGTTCAGAAATATCCATTGTTTCATAAGTAGCATGATAGTTTGGCGTTCATCATTTCCTAACATCGTCATTGATTTCAATTGCATTTTTTCACTGTATATGTTGTATATAAATAGGCGTTTATATTTACAATTACTGTTGGTTATTTGTTAATATGGAATCATCTAATATGCTGCTATGAAATTTACGCCTGACCAGAAGTACTCTTGAAACACATAACGGAAATCATACTTATCATAGTGCTGCAAATAAAGTATTCGAGTTTACAAATTTGGTTAGTAATTCTGTGTACAAATACAGACTGCATATCTATATGTAAGTATAAATACGTTATATGCATAGTAACAATTAGAAGCACTTGTTTTATAGTCCCGTTTATCATTTTTTCCGCGTTTCATTCGTAACTATCCAAATATTAAGGCGTTGATTTAGCAATGCGCATAATGAGCGTAATTTGATGTAGAATGAACGATTCTTTGAATGTTTGGCTGAATGCAATTATGAGAAAGCTTCCCTGATATACGTAATTCCACGTTTGAAATTGTCGACAATTTCTGCAATTTCGACGACGTCATTATTTACATGATAAAGCCGATATGCTCGCAATTCAAAAAAAGTGAGCTCAATAAATAATTTGCGTAAAAGTAATTTCGTAATGAACAACAAGTAATAAATCAAATTCAATAAATTAATTATATACACAAATCCTGCTTACCTCTTACGTTTTTGATTAAAATATTTAGGTTAGACGCGGTTTTGCAATCAATTGCAGGACGCAAAACTGCGGTAACTATATTTGGTGTTGCGTACTTTTCGCCTCGTTTTGTCAGGCAGCGGCTGCTATTCCAATTTTACCCGAAAAAAGGACGAACCTTTATGTTCTGCGTTTTGTTTCAACAAAGTGGCTGTGATCTCCATTTACGACACACTTTCCGTGCCAAGATTCGCGCTGTTATGCGTCAAATTCGAGTCTAAACTATTACAATCCGAGTCATTCGAATGGGGACTGGAATAATTCGCCGCCTCCTGCAGGCGCATTAGCATATTCAGCAAGGGATCGCTATCGTTTTCAGCCTGGGTTGCTGGCCCCGTTTCGAGACCGACATCTTTCGCAGGGATATTCGTTAATCCTTGCGGTGGAGCGCCCGGCCAAGGATACGTATCCAAAATGAACTGAGTGGGATCACTCCAAGCAGCACGCCTCCCATACAACTGTAATCCCTCTCTGGCAGCTTCGCGCAAATACGGTGCCAACGAGTAATTCCAAACGTCGGCAAACCAAGCTCGTGCGGCGTCTAACTCCAACGGACAGCTTAAGAATAATCGCGGTCCGATGGCGACATCGCCGGAGCTATGCGTCTCAAGGAACGCGTTTAAATGCTGCCAGACTCGCGGTAGCCACCCGAGAATAGCTGCCAATTCAGGTTGGGGACCTTGGTCTAATTCCAATGTGGCTAAACGTCGACGAAGAACTCGCCCCAAGAGTCCTCGTGCAGGTTCCATGTGGGGAGCAACCAGCACCCAACGGAATCCGTGTTGTAGTTGCAGACTAGTAGCAGAACACGCCGATTGCGCCATTGTACCAAGCAGACAAGGCAAATTTCGTGGTAGAGATCCTAGAGCATCAGCCAATGGGCCCGCTTTGTGCAAATTATCCAAGACGACGACGCATGGCAACATGCTCGTATCCCCAGTAGCTGCTTGTTCGCTCAAATGAGCCAAATACTGCCGTAACTCCTTCGCAGATTTATTATCCACGCTGAAATAATGATAATTAGCATTGGGTGATTTTGAAAGTAAAGAATGCTTACTTGAATGTTGCCACAGCTTCTGCAGGATCCCGGCCTAAACTTTGTGCATGGAACTCCGCCAGGCGTGTAGCCAGATGCGTTTTCCCTGTTCCAGGCGCCCCACATAAAACCAGTCGACGATGTTCTGCAAGTAGCGAGACTAATCGTTGGGCCACCCCTTTGGGGATCAACGCTTCGAAGGAGAGCGCCGCAACTGGCTGCAGAACAACGTGTAATGTGGAAACGCGTCCAACAACGTAACCAACGGGTAAGAGATCTGGTGGTGCTGCATCACTTGCACGCTCAGCTTCTCCCAGCTTGTACAGAGCAACTGAATCACTACCCAGGCCTAAACCTCCACCTGGGTCTAAGCGAGCGACATGTTGCTTGAATGCACGTCGCACGGCGTTGTCCAATTGCCCCCAGGAGGTCGCAGCGCCAACACTTGTGTGCGCTATCGCAATCTCCGTCGTCGCATTGCATCCATCCCCATCGTTTTCGTAGTGTTCGGCGTAATACTTTTGAAATGTTGTAGGTTGCCCCAAATACATCGAGATAGCGATGCGTTTGCCATCGGGTTCTGCTTCTGGGGCAGGTTCATCGGTTGGTATCAAATCACTGAGTGGATCCATCGAATTGCTGTTCGTGATTTCGGCAGCTGGGATGTTGGTTACACTGCCGCTGACCATTCGTTGAAGGCGCTCGTTGTTTTGCTTCAAGCTAAGCATTTCGCTCTAAAA
>JARJDZ010007722.1:0-15239 GCA_030264555.1 Aleochara sp. GC000083
GCCAGGTCATCAGCGAACGCCTGGAAAGTGACTCCCTCTGGAAGGTCCAGCCTCAGCAGGTCGTCGTACTGTAGATTCCAGAGCGCCGGTTCCAAGTAGGCGGGCTCGAGCGCGATCGAGGCGGGCTTCCAACACGCCGGGAAAATACCTTCCTGCGGACACCTGGGAAATGTCCAGATGAAGGGGCGAGGTACCACGCCGACTGCCATCAGGATGGCGGTGGTCCTGGTGCCTTCCTTGTCCTGAGCTGGGCTGCGGCGGTCAGCAGCTCCACTTCCGTGATGGGGTCTGCCTCGAAGCTGCCCTGGAATCTGCTGAGGTTCGGCTCACAGAGGTGTCTCGGGGAACAGAGAGGCAATTGCCTCCTGGGCAGTCGTGATGTCCGGCGGCGCTGGCCTGACGAGACGTTGCATGATCAACCTGTAGGGCTTACCCCACGGATCCTGCTCCACCTCGCCGAGTAGGCTACTCCAGGCTTTGCTTTGCAGAATATCTTGCGGGTTATTGTGGTATCCCACGTTGTGATAGCCGCCTTCTTATTGCCCAAAAAGGTCCACCCTCTCGGCGTTAGCGATGTAAGCGGCTCAACGTTAGGCCCCATTCCCTAGCCGTCTGGGCGTGCAGATATTGTGCCGCCTTCGTGTGGTTCAGATTAATCTGCCCCACACGCATTGCTCAGATTCGGTGCCCCGCTGGAGGAGTCCATGGGCGAGCCACTGGTAGACTCGCCCCTCGGTGGGCGAGGGTTCCTTCGAAGGCGGCGTGTCTGTGGACACTCCAGTGCTTGGGTCGTCCGACTGCGACGCGCCTTGGCCCGCTTAGGGGCTTCCGTGGCGTCTTTGCCGGCCGTCTTGGCTGGCTGCTTGCTGGGCGCTAGAGGGTACTGGTTAGAGCCGGCGACGTGCTTGATATCCTTTTCCCCTTTTGCTTCGCAAAGGAAGCATTTGGGGTCGTTCTTGCAATCCCCGGATATGTGGCCTTCCTGGCCACATTTGCGCCAGCACTTCGTCCTGTCCGGGCCTTTGCAGGAGTCTGCCGGGTGGCCGAAGCTCAGGCACCTGGGGCAGCGGACCATTGACCGATTGGCCGTTTTCAAGCGGCATCGCGTCATGCCGATCCTGATGCATGGCAACTTGGTGATCGTCGCGATCACGGCCTGGGGCAGCAGCGTCGTAGCTGTCACGTAGCCGTTGCTCCCTTTTTTAATGCGGCAGGCCTCCGGGTCTGTGGGCTTGCCTGACGCAGATGTGATGGCCAGGGCGATTTCCTCTTTCGTGGTGGTCTCGTCGAGGTCGAGAAACACCACCAACGACCGCTTTTCTGCCGCACGCACTGAAGCCTGGCCTCCGATCGCCTTCTCCAATGCTTCGCGGTCGACCTTCTCGCCAGGCCGTTTCTGGTTTTGGAGGCATCCTTGATGTCGTCCTTGACCGCGTCTGCTGGTCCGACTTTCATCGCCCTGGCCGCTGAAGCGTACGAGTCCCCTTTAACGAGCAAGACCTTGTTCGGGTCTTGTCGAGGGGGAGCGATGCTCTCCTGCTGGGACACGTGGTGCAGGATCCACTTGACGTCGGTATCGGCGTAGACAGCCTCGACGAGCTTCCTGACGACCTTACCCGAGATGGCCACTGCGGAGCCCAAGTTGACGGCCTTGCGGTCCTCCTTCATGTGGAACGCTCGCAGGAAGGCCCTGATATCCTTCAGGACAGCGGCCGTCTCAGCCGTAGATTGCCCTGCACGGGCCCCGACCAGGACGACGGTGTCTTGCCGTCTCCTCCGGATACCTTCCGCTTCCGGCCGTTCAGCACCCTGACCGGCATTTCTCCCCATTTGGGGAAGGGTTCCGCCGTGACGAGTTCCTCTTCGAGCAGCTTGGCCCTCCGTCCTGCTGGCTCCGCGCCCGTCATCGTACCTAGAATCAACTCGTTGATCTGGACATCTTTATCCGCAATTTGCCTTTTGAGGTCGGCGACCTGTCTTTGCAGTTCGACCTCGGCGTCGTTCTTCCTGAGCTTAGTGACCCCGCCTTTGTGCAGCTCTTCCTTGAGAGCTGTCCAGCATGCCTTCAGCTCGGGAATGGCTGCCTTGAGGACCGTGGAGGTGTTTTGTGCAATGAGGTTCTTCATTGCCTCATGCGCGCTTGTCGTCTCCGAGGCCTCGCGGTCTCTCTTCTGAGAGGCAGATGCCCTATCTGACCTATTGGATCCGTCGGATTTATCCGACTTCACCGATCTCACCGACGATGCCGATGAAGCCGACCCCACTCTACTTGTAGGTGGAGCCAGGTTCGGGGAGCCGTTGATGAGGTCCTCATCTAGCCAGAATCCCGACCCGTGCGACTTACCGGAATCCGGCGTTGCCGATGCTTTTGATGGTGGCGATCTCGGTAGGCCTTTTCTGCCAAAGGCGTACTCCTTCTCCGAAGTGAGCGCAGATGCCGCCAAGACCTGCAAAATCCCTGCGGACCGGAACTGAGGTATCCCTCCTCTGTTCAGTAATCGTATTCGTCGTTTTGTGTGTCTTGTCCATGGTTTCCCTTGTCATGGGAGTGCGTTTTACGGCTACCACCAGCCTCCATTTCGTGGCTGTGTTGTCATCATTATATCCTTCTGCTTTTTTTTAGTTTACTTGGCAGCTCTTAGTTTAATAAAGCCCCCCCACCACGACAAGGTGGCTGCCTCGGCGGGGGGGTCGCGGCGTCCTACTAGAGGAGAAGTGCATGCGTTCAGCAAGCAGCGGCAACATTACTCGTACTCACTGTTACACACTGAATCTCCTCGATCGAACTTTTGGGTTTCTCAGGTTTACCCTTAAACGGTTTCACGTACTATTGAACTCTCTCTTCAAAGTTCATTTCAACTTTCCCTCACGGTACATGTTCGCTATCGGTCTCGTGGTAATATTTAGCCTTAGATGGAGTTTACCACCCACTTAGTGCTGCACTCTCAAGCAACACGACGCTAAGAAGTAGATCCATCCGTGGCCGGCAACGGTCCTACGGGCCTGGCACCCTCTATGGCTAAGTGGCCCCCTTCAAGAAGGACTTGGACGCGTCACCAAACCGCAGATTAGCGGACCCTCCCGAACACCACATTTCGCAGCGGCCATAGACCCCGCGATTCAGTGCTAGGCTTCCCCCCAGACCAGTTTCCTGGAGGGTTAAGGATCCACTGTGATCCTCTTTTTATGTTATTAGCTTGGTGAATACCATTGCCTGAATAGGACTTTTCCAGCTCCTCGGCATATCTTTTCCGCAGAGCCAGTCTATTTGGAGGGTTATTCTGAGTTCTTCAAGGATCTTTATGTGTCCAGCCGTGTTCGCCCCAGAGAGGATGCAGCCATCAAGTCTTTTCATCATTATCAACGGAACTTTTTGCTTTAGTTCGAGCAGGCCTATACCACCATCTGCGCGGGCAGCATAGAGGTAGGCGCTTGTAGTAGTTTTGGGAAGGTGTAAAATTTTCTTAACGAGCATACGAAGTAATGTATCTGTTTCTCTTAGCAGCCTCCGTGTAACACGCAAGTGTTGAAGTCTGCTAAGCACCCGTGGTACAAGATATTGTAGTACAATATTTAGTTTCTGAGCAGGTTTTAAAGTGGATTTGATGATTCTGCCAATTTCCTGGATGGGGCTCGACCACCAAGCACGAATAGTGCGCTTCCAGATACTTAAAATGGTCTATTATGACTGGTTTTATTGGTAGGCCTTCTATAAAGAAGACCGGGCCAGTCGTTTGTTTGGCAGGCTTTGGAAGAATGAGTCAACTACAAAGCTAAATAAATCCGTCGATAGTGGCTCGCCCTGCTTTGCGCCTCGGAATATGTTAACGCGACCCGTCTGGGTGGTTCCGCAGGTGATGTGGGTATAAATGCCTGAGTATAGCGCTCGAACATAACTCAGTATTGGACCTTTGACTCCCTTCTGCTCGAGCTAGCTAATAATTGACTCGTGTGTTACGGAGTCAAAATCTTTCCCGAGATCTAAGGAAATTATTGTATAAGTCCGTGCTTTTTACGGCAGTTTTTAATGAATCCGTCCAATATTGCATTATTATATAGTACGCCATCATCCTTTGTGAACCCCTTCTGGGCAGCGTTTAATGGAAGTTTGTCCTGCCGGACAAAATTTTGCTGATAATCTTCGTTATGGTAGAGCCAATTGTTATGGGTCTCCAGTTGCAAAAATCTTATCGGTTATCTCCGGTCTTTGGAATTAGCGTAGTCCGGCAGGCTTTTTCATCTTCCGGTGGGGCTATACCCCAGTAATATATTAGGTTGAGCAGAAGACATCGCTCATGGCTTTGCATGTTTGAGATATCAGTTAGTCTGATGCCATCAGGACCGATTGCCTGTGATTTTTGGCTTTTAATGGCCATTGCGATGTCTTCGGCTGTGATAGGGCATTCGAGTTGGGAGGCATCATCCCTTGGTGGTCGGATTGTGTTCGTGAATTTGGGTACTGGATCTTCTGGGATAGCAAACAGCTCCGCATAGTGCTTTTGTACTGCCTCTGCCGGAGGTGCACGGTCAGCTTATCCTAGTGGTGTAGAATCAAGTATGGACCTTGCTAGACGTGATCTGTCTTTGTTATATAGCATCTGTGACAGCCTGAATTGATTCGCCCGCTCTTTCCTTTTATTTTTCATAGTGTTAGAATCAGGCGATTTAATATTAGATTTGGAAGATTTGTGAGATCGCCTATTGCCGTCCGTCGGAGGTGTAATTTCTCGCAACATTCGGTCAATTTTTGTCTTTGCGGCCATTTCGTTGCTAAATAAATGGACAAGGGTAGAGCGGTCGATTTCGGTGAGGCAGCCACATATGCTGTCAATGAAGTTTTGTTCCGAACTGTTTGCATTCCCTTCAGACTGTAAACTTATTGCAGTATGGGCTGTTGGTGTTAATAGGCGTTGTACCTTTTCCGCAATTGAAATTTCTTCGCATACTGCAGATGAATCGGTCTCTGGTGGCGTGCTATGTCTGATTTAGATCTGCGGTGGTGGGGTCAATGGTGATTCATTTTGCCCACTGTTTTCTTGGGCTTCCTCTATTTCGGCTTTAAATTGATTAACAAGTGCTTTGTATTCTGCACTTTGCCGTTTCTTTTTGATGGATTCTATGGGCCTTCCAATCATTTTTGTTACTAGAAATTTATTGATGAATCCCATTTCGCCCGACCAACGCGCTTCTAGTAGTGCCATATTTGTTACCTCAAGATGTGACCAAGGCACTCGCTTTTGCTCCACAAGAGTATCGCAACGCCTGTTTTATTCGTCGGCGTGCGCTAGGCGCATGTGCTGGGTGAGGCCCATTGATGATGAATAATTTCCGCCACATATATCGCATGGTGTATTCTAGCGATGGCTGTTCTTTGCGTGGAGACCTGCAGTACCGGGGATCAGTGCATCTGCAGGCCTCTTAGTGTTGCGAAACTCTTACCACATTCGCAGAGTGATCGAGGTGGTGGCTGCGGTGTCGATTCCGGATTCATTTTCGTGGAATATATGTGCAAAGTTTAAAGAGTTGAGATTTGGAGATAAGAGATTCGCTGACTGAAGGCGGAGGACAAGGAAATATATATCAAAAGAAAAGAAAGAAAAGAACGAAGGAGTTTTGATGTTGTAGCACCGAAGTGCTGAGCCGCGACCATTTGGGGCTTCGCCAGGTACCGAACGGAATTTGAAATTTCTCGAACGGCTTTGAAAGTAAAACTGCTTATGGGCAGAACGCTTTTGCTTTTTTCACGTCGTCAATAGCTCACGACAGGATTGCCTGTTTATTCGCCTCTTACTGGCTGCCAGCCACAGTAGTGAAATTCTTAACTCCGTCACCACACGGAGAGAGTCATAGTTAACCCCGCCGTTTACCCGCGCTTCCGGATCCAATTTGCCGACTTTCCTTACCTACATTATTCTATCGACTAGAGGCTAATCACCTTGAAGATCTGCTGCGGATATGGGTACGCGCCGGCAGGACACCTCCACGTGGCCCTCTCCTGGATTTTCAAGGTCCGAAAGTACGGACACCGCCGCAGCTGCGGTGCTTTTCGCGTTCCAAACCATATCTCCCTGCTAGAGGATTCCATGGAACTCGAACGCTCATACAGAAAAGAAAACTCTTTGCGGACCTCCCGACGGCGTCTCCAGGTCTTTTTGAGTTACTCCGACTAACTCTCTTGCGAGGGCACCACTATTAAACGGTTCCTCTGCTGGGTACCGGAATTGGAACCGGATTCCCTTTCGCCCGACGGTGTGTGATACACAAAAGAAAGAACACGCCATCAACATCAGCTTTCGCCTGGGCCCTAGGGCTTAGGAGCGACTGACTCGTGTGCAACGGCTGATCACACGAAACCCTTCTCCACGTCAGTTCTCCAGGGCCTCGCTGGAGTATTTGCTACTACCACCAAGATCTGCACCGACGACGGCTCCAGACAGGCCCACGCCTAATCCTTCTGCGCACATCGCCGCGACCCTCCTACTCATCAGGCTTCATGACGAGTCAAGCTCGCCGCACATGCCGCTGACGGTTGAGTGTAAGCACGTCGCTTCAGCGCCATCCATTTTCAGGGCTAGTAACTTGGGCAGGTGAGTTGTTCCACACTTCTTAGCGGATTCCGACTTCCATGGTCACCGTCCTGCTGTCCTAAGTTACATGTAGGCTATGATAATGTCTTATATTATTATAATATTATAATAGGCGGTGATGTAAATAGCAAATCCGGCTTATGGGTGTGCACGGATGAAGACCCGCGCGGCAGGCAAATTTCGGACGAGCCGACTGGCCAAAATTCCACGAATCTTTAATTGCTTCCAAACGCGGGGTAATTAAAGACTGTACTGCGTTCGACAGATATAGCATTAACCCCAAGACGAGCACCATAAATGAAGTGATTATCAAAGCATGCAAATCGGCTATCCCGCTAAAGAAACAGTTCACAAAATCTGCACCCTAGTGGACAAAGGAACTCGGTGTTATGCGCAAACAGGTACGCTTGATTAAACGTCAGGCCAACAAATCGAACGGACATACAAAACTCGATCTCATCGCAGTACTCCCGCTGTACGGGCAGAACAAGCAGTTGTTTCTGTCCCTGCTGCCACAGTTTTTAGCATGCCTTGCTAGCCCGGCCTTTGTCTTGTATGGCCTTTGGCATTTAGGCCCAATTTGCGATATTGGTGGCGGCCGACTGGGTACCAGCATTTTGCTTGGCCACGTAGCTATGATTACGATTAGTCGACCGCCTGGTGGGACCGGTCATTTGGCCGGTTGTGAGAGGGATTGCCTCGGGGCTGCATTCCGGGCTATTATCCACCTCTGTTATGGCAGATATTGTGCCAGGATTTGCCCTTGTATTAGCCGAGTCGTCAACGTTAAGGGTTCCTAACGTGTCCGAAGGAAGCGAACCCAGGCTTCCACTATTACTTTCATTACAAGACTTATCCATCTTTTGCATACCCACTTGATGCTTGTTTCTTGGGAGGTGAGGTTGAAGGGTACGTATTGAGGGACGAGTCTGGCCCCGAAGGAGTTGGCGCCCAGCCTCGGCGTAGCGATTAACGGAGTTGCATCTCCGTACGAATTCTAGCCAGTCACTCCGACATGAACTGGTTCGTCCCCGTTCGCTGCCATTGCCCGTCGCTTTAATTTAAAACAGCGCCGCCACGGGAAGGCAGGCGATAGGACTTGCGTCACCTCCCTTTGCAGAGAGGGACACCATTTGGGACAGAAGGTAAGGACTTCTGCCAGAGTAACCATTCATTGCATCTTGTGCTATCCTCTTTAGCAGTTGCGACAAAGAGTGGAAATTGGGTAAAGGTTGTAGTATTGAAAGTCTGCTTTTTGGTCGGCCATCAACGCAGTTAACTACGCTAAGGCGTCCGCCGCTTCTGCACCGCGGCACACTGTGGAGGGCTCACCACGGCGCTTCCACGGCTAGCAATTCCCGACAACCCCTGTGAAGGGGCCACCAGGCTCAATCTCAAACAGGTGCCACCACTCTTCCACCCCCGCACGAAGTGCAGGTGGGACCGGATCATATACCCTGTACAAGTGCCGTTGTACTCGCACAGTTAGTGGGAAATCACCGTTGAGGCGACGCGACCCACTAAAGGGGCGCGAACACCCAAATAGCCCTGCATCCGCCGTTCAAGGTTATATTGTTCAAGGTTGATTATTTCGTACACTGCACACATGTCGTAGTTGAAATGCAATGTTTATTTCAAAGAGAGAAATCACATACCGAACAAGTTTTTCGAGTTTTGCGAAGTAATCTAAATTCGCTCTGGAGACAAATATAGTATACACCAGTATCCTTTTTCCTTCCGGTTGAATCGACTTGTGCCTGGGGTTTCAAAAATTCGGATACTGTTGATTGTGCATATGGATTCATATGCACTAAACTTGCTTCAACTAAGTTCAAACACGATCGTGCAAATGACGATTTTTATTCCCTTTCTTTTGAAATTTCCCATTACCATCAATCATATTACCCTGAATTAAACAAGCGAACAATGGGTTTCGCTAATATTATTTTGCATTTCACGAACGCTGTATGGCAAACGGTACTCACCAGACCGTTAATCTGATGCCATCTGGGCCAGAAGCTTGTGATTTTTGAAGCTTAATGGCCATCGCGGTGTCATCTGCCATGGGGCACTCGAGTGTAGAAGTGTCCGCCTGAGGTAATTTTTTCAGGTCACGGTAGTTTGGAACCTCGTTTTCAGGGCCAAATATTTCTGTATAATGGGCTTCGATTATGTTTGTTCGAGGTGTAATTGAGGGTGGTATAAGTGGAGTCGCATCAAGAATTTATCGGGCGATCTTTGCGGTACAGTCTCTGCGCCATCCTGTACCTTTCCGCCCGCTCTTTCTTTTTGTTATGGTGACCGTTAAATAAATTAAATATTTCGAATTTTGTTGGAGTTAATCCTCCGACGCCTATTGCCTTCAACTGGAGATGTAAGCGCTCGCAGTATCAGGTCAATTTCTTGTTTCGCGCCGATTTCGTCGCTGAATAATTTTGCGATTCTTGAGCGGTCGGTGTCAGGGTGGATGTCACTAAGGCTGTCCACGAAATTTTGTTTCGCAGTTGTAGTATTCTCTACGGTCTGGTTAGATGGTGGTGTTGGGAGTCTTGGGGACAGTAGTCTCTGAACAGTGTCTGATATTGAGACTTCCTCAAAAGTCGTTCTCGGGTCTGCCTCCGGTGGAGTGCTGTGCACTATCTAAATTTGTGTTGGTGGGGTTCTTGGTTTTTCACGGGCCTCTTCTTCTTCGTTATGGCGTGCCTCTGCAATTTCGGTCTTGAGTTGACTGACTAGTGCACGCTATTCTGCACTGACCTTTTTTCTTGATCGACTCCAGCGGTCGACCATTTATTTTTGAGGCTAGGTATTTATTTATAAAACCCATTTCTCCTGACCAACGCGCTTCCAGTAGGGCCATGTCGCTAGCTTCTAACTGGGACCATGGGACTCTTTTCTGCTCCGCAAGAGCTTCGCAACGTCTATTGTATTCTTCTGCGTGTGCCAGGCTCATATGTTGGGTGACGCCCATATTTGAGTGAAAGGCACCATTGCATATATCGCAAATGTGTTCTGGTGCCTCTGGATTTTGTCTTGGAGACCTGCAAAATCTAGATCTGTGCATTTGCAGGCCTGTTGGTGTTGCGAAACTCTTGCCGCATTCGTAAGGCGACCGAGGTGGCTGTTCGGGTGCTGAATTTTGATTCATCGTTTTTGTTGATTTTATTTGCGACACGTTAACGCAAGTCAAGAGGAGAAGACCAACTCAAAAGTTTTAAAGGTATAGGGAAAGTTGAGATGTAATTAGGTGGAGGAAGAGGTTTTGCTGTAAGAGCACCGAAGCGCTGGTCCTCGGAATCGCTACCACGGGGGGTTTCACCAGGTGCCGATCGGGATTATTAAATTTCTCGATCGGTTTTTAAAAGAAAATAGGAAATCAACTGCCTGGCGCGATTAGCACAAGCGTATTTTAGGCTAACTTGTGCGGATTGCCTTTGTTTTGAGTCGCCAAGTGCCCACGACGGGATCGCCTGTTTGTTCGCCTCTTACGAAATGGCTGGCAGCCAGTGGTGATATTCTAAACTCCGTCACCACACGGAGAGAGAGTCATAGTTACTCCCGCCGTTTACCCGCGCTTGCTTGAATTTCTTCACGTTGACATTCAGAGCACTGGGCAGAAATCACATTGCGTCAACACCCGTTGGGGCCATCGCAATGCTNTCCGCACGCAGCCCGAAAGCCACGCCGATCAACGACTCATAGCAAGGAAGTTCCGCAGGAGGCCAAGGACGGGACCGTGCTCGGATTCGCCACCCGAAAGCGGTTTCACCTCGCACAGACCCGGCACGTCAACCGGAACCCGCTTCCCAACCAAGCCCGACACGCCCCGATCCTCAGAGCCAATCCTTATCCCGAAGTTACGGATCCAATTTGCCGACTTTGTCGACGGGCGGCCGTAGCCCTGATTCCGTCTCCCACTTATGCTACACCCTTCATGTCTCCTTGCCAGCCAGACTAGAGTCAAGCTCAACAGGGTCTTCTTTCCCCGCTAATTTTTCCAAGCCAGTTCCCTTGGCAGTGATTTCGCAAGATAGTAGGTAGGGACACACATCATGGAAGGTTTAAAGTACAGTACCTATCCGAAGACTTACTTGCACTTCCCCCATGGGAAGGGCGCGAATTCGTCACGCGGCGCCCAAACCCCCATACAGAGGAATGCTACCATACGCTGCGACTCGAGCAAGGCCTATTTGCCGTTCGTATGCTATGGTGAACGCACGTACTACCATCAAGCTTTTACCATCTGTACCCTAAGATGGCTCGGAAGTCCACCGCTGGCAACGCCAGGGTAAGAGGGTCCGGACGTAGCTGCAAAGGAGGCGGTTGGTTTCGCATTACGCAGCTCAGCCAGCTGCCCGAGGGCAGAAAACCATTGGTCCTAGAAATGATCGGCTCATTTCGGTTCAGAGCTACCGACAGCCCTTCGCCTTGTTTGACGTCGGCGCGACCGACGTGGTCCCCAGGCCCAAGTTGACCGTTCTCTCGTTCTTCCCTAGAGAAGTGACCCGCCTCAGGCCTAGCCTTAGGTGAGAGTCCGGACGTAATTGCCGAGGCAACTTGACCCCACACTTTCCGTGCAGGTGCCATTTGGGTCGCGGATGCCGGCCATCCGGTCAGGGTCGCCGATGTACCCCTCCACTTTTTAACGTCGGGTGGACCGACGTAGACCGAAGCCTAATTTCCCCGTCTCATTCCGACTGTTACCATATGTTTCAACTAGTTTTTCCACCCAGTGCGAGAGCAAGCTCAGCACACCAGGTAATGAGTCCGGACATAACTACAGCCGAAGCTGCAGCTCGGCTAGGGGTCCGTAACCGGACGCCATACCATTCGGAAGTAAACAACTGGGCTGACCGAGGAGAACCCCCGGCTCTCCAACCCCCGGGCGCCGACAACCCGACAGCCCCCGCCACCACTTAGTAGGTAGGGACACATCATGGAAGGTTTAAAGTGCAGTACCTATCCGAAGACCATGGGAAGGGCGCGAATACGTCACGCGGCGCACAAACCCCCATACAGAGGAATGCTACCATACGCTGCGACTCGAGCAAGACCTATCTGCCGTTCGCACGCTATGGTGAACGCACGTACTACCAAGCTAGCCACCACCACCACGAGTCCTACTCCACTCCCTGGGGCCGGACAAGTCCGAGGGCATCCCCCAGGCCCATGGTACAGGTCATTAAGGGGACTGCGTGAAAACCTTCGCGAGGCGAGCCTCTCTAACTTGCCGGTGCATAGCCTCACCGAACCCGCTAAGGCCTCGGCACGACCGAAGTATCCCTGGGGGGCAGAGCGACCGAAGTGCTCTTCCCTGGATTAACGTCGGGGGACCGACGTAGGCGAGGCCTAGGTTCCCCGTCCCTTATTTTTGCGACTCCAACCCGAAGGAAATAAGGGTCCGGACGTAACGGGCATGCCCGCTCGACTCCCCACGCAAGCTCGAGGTGTCATTTGGAGCTGGAACTTCGGTTGGTTCCGGTTGTGCAGGGCGACTGCAGTACTCAGGCCTAGCCTTAGGTGAGAGTCCGGACGTAATTGCCGAAGCAACTTGGCCCCACACTTTCCGTGCAGGTGCCATTTGGGTCGCGGATGCCGGCCATCCGGACAGGGTCGCCGATGTACCCTTTTTAACGTCGGGTGGACCGACGTAGACCGAAGCCTAGTTTCCCCGTCTCATTTCCACTGTTACCATATGTTTCAACCAGCTTTTCCACCCGGTGTAAGAGCAGGAGCAAACTCAGCACACCAGGTAATGAGTCCGGACGTAACTGCAGCCGAAGCTGCAGCTCGGCTGGGGGTCCAGAAAACCGGACTCCGTACCATTCGGCAGTAATTACTGGGCAGACCGAGGAAAACCCCCGCCCCCCCCCCCAACCCCCCGGCGCCGACAACCCGGCAGCCCCCGCCACCACTTGGCTTCCAGTTGGTCAGGCTGGGTATCAGTTCCACCACGGGAAGGTGGGTGTACGGGGTAGCGACACCGTAGGCTATATATTGCGCTCTGGCGCCGCCTCACTCCCCAGGAGGAAGAACTCCCCCCGGTTCTTCGTGTTACGGAACCAGTAGGTAGAGACAGCGGGAAACTTGTGAATCCATTCATGCGCGTCATTAATTAGATGACGAGGCACTTGGCTATCAGTAGTGCACGCATGCAATATTGTGCTGTTTCATCATGTAGGCAAATACCTCGCCAGATGACAGGAAGCGCGCGCGTTTCGCTTGAAGTTTTTACCCAAGCTAGGGGTGGACAAATTAATGTCCCGTTTTAGAGAGAAGCAGGGGCAATGAAATTTTGGATGGTGATAGCGCATGAAATATTTACAAAAGAAGAAGAGACAAAGAAGAGGGAAAAGAGCATTAACGTCTCCTCCACACCCGTTGCATAAATGAGGTGTGACACGCGATACCGCCTAGGATGCAATCCTGTATCAATTTGATACAGTCGCAGTTATTCAGATCGAGAATTGAGACTAGGACGTTGTTGTTTGCAGCCCAGCCGCCTCGTGCGCCAACTATGAGGGGGTGACAAGAGTGATAAGGGCATCGTGGTTATAGATAGCAAGCTTCTGATGGAAGCTCGCTTCTAGATCCGTAGCGCCTTCCCAATATATACCCACGTCGCAAACGATGACGTGGGTGTCGTTATATAACAATTTGCAGTTGACCATTGGGAAGGCGCACTGTAGGATGCAGGTTACCTCGCAGCTGCACAGCGCGGACATAAGTCCCACCGGACCAGTTGCCTGGTGGGTTCGAGATCCAAGTGGATCCCTGCTTGGAATTGCCAACTTGTTTGATACCGTTTCCGCTGTATGAGCTTTGCAGCTGCTCGGCATACCTGCTTCTCACTTCAGTCCTGCTCGGCAATGGGGACTGGTCACAGGCATCCAACCGGCTTTGATGCGCTCGGAAGACGCTGATATGACCAGGATTGTGTTCCGCAGAGAGGACGCAATGCTCGAGTCTATTATGTAAAATGGATGGTATTTTAACCGCCAATTCGAGTATGCCAAGACCGCCATCCCTATTATCAGTGGCGGATTTTCGCACAGGCGCAGGAGGCGCGCGCCTGGGGCCCCCAGCCCAAAAGGGCCCCAAAATCCAGAAGTTTTTCCCCGTATATCATCAAATGATGGACTTAGGGGGCCGCAAATGGGCCCCAAAAAATTTTTTGCGCCTTGGACCCGAAATTGGCGGCTCCAAAATCTAATTGCGCCTCGGGCCCCTCGCCACCTAAATCCGCCACTGGTTATTATATTTAATTTTTGGTGCGGTTTTAACGGAGAATTCTGCACTCGATTTGCCTCCTCTTTGAGAACTCTGTTGGAGGGTGCTTTGCTGCCAAGGCAGGAGTAGTTAGCACCTAAGTGCTCGAACAGGACTGGCTTAATTGGGCGGCTCTCGATATAGAACACTGGACTGCTACTCCTGGTATAGTAGCAGAGTGCCTGCTACTATAGCATAACATTTTTCAGGATTTATATCCATGCCCTGGGATAGGAAGAAGCGTCTCGCGCGATCCAAAAGAAGCCTGGCTTCCCTCCTGGAGTGCGATAGGAGGAGGATGTCATCGGCATAGGCTAGGCATTGAGTGCATGACCCATCGACCTGGTCCCGCATTTCATGGGCACTTCTTGTAAGAATTGGTCTATGACCAAATTGATTAGTGTGGTCGATAGCGGCTCTCCCTGCCGGACACCCCTGCCGATATCAACCCTGCCCGTCTTGGTCTTCCCGCATGAGACGTAGGTGTATGTGTTGTTATACAACTCTTTCACGTAGTTGAGAATGGGCCCTCCGACTCCCCTAGCACTCAGCACATTAAGAATGGCTTCGTGGGAGACAGAGTCAAATGCCCTCCGCAAGTCCAACAAGATTATTGAGTATGGTTTTGCTTTTGAATGGCATTCACGGATGAAACCGTCAAGGATCGCGTTGTTATAGAGTACACCGTCGTCCCGCATGAATCCCTTCTGGGCAGGGCTGATTTGCAATTTAGCAAGCCTGCAGGACAGAATTTTACTAATAATTTTGGTGACCATAGATCCAATTGTGATTGGCCGCCAGTTCTTGACCTCTTCTAAATTGTCCCTGGTTTTCGGGATCAGCGTTGTCTTGCATGCTTTTAATTCTTCGGGGATATATCCCCAGTAGAAAATTTGGTTTAGCAGAAGAGATCGCGACTGTGCCGGCATTCGGTTTAAGTCTCTAAGTTGGATCCCATCGGGTCCAGTGGCACTAGATTTTTGATTTTTGATGGCCGTCGCGATCTCCTCGTGCGTTAATGGGCACTCCAGTTGGGATGTTGCCTGCGAGTGTATAATTTTGGTCGGGGCAGAAAATGTGGGCATCTGCTCTGTAGGAGCGACTTGCTTTCTGAAGTGTTCCTCAATCATATCTGATGTAGGAATTATTTGCGGTGTGGTTAGGGGCATCTAGAATTGACCTCGCCAGACGGACTTGGTCATGCCTGTATAGCTTCTGCGCCAGCCTGTAGAGTCGTGCTCGCTCCTTTTTGCGGTTGTTGGGAGTTGATAATAATGGCGGATTATTTTTCTGTCTTTGCATAAATTCTTGCCGCCTATTGCCGTCAGCTGGAGATATAAGCGCTCGCAGCATCTGGTCAATTTTGGATTTAGCCGCGGGCTT
>JARJDZ010007726.1:0-44501 GCA_030264555.1 Aleochara sp. GC000083
AGGGTTTCCTTTTTATACGTTTCACGATTGCTTATCTAATATTTACATACAGTTGCGCAGCTTCTCGAAAAACGTCAGACTATATTAACAAATATAATCGTTGCTAGCAGTGTGTCATCATTACCTTTCAAAAATGCAACCTTATCTGACCTTTACCATGGATTTTAAACTTTTATAAGCACCGGAAGCGTATCCGTTGTCACAAAATTGCGTGCGATTTTAAAATAAGTTGAAGTTTACCATTTTCTGAAAATGTAACTACACTCAAATAGTAAATTTCCACTATTTACTATTTGAAATTTAAATAAGTTGGAAAGCATTAGGACTGATAGTAAGAAATCATCTCATTTGTCAGTGATGCATTTCTGATCTGGTGATATTTTATCTTATCAAAACTCTTGAGACACCATGACGTGACTGAACCGGAAGTACATTTATTACACAATTATATTTATGTCTGTTGGATGTGCAGACATCGGGAAAAATAAAAATATCTCGATTATGCTGGTGCGAGTCATAAGCTAATAGAATACAGACGCTAACAATCTTCTAATTATACATTGCGTCATTTAGAAGTGAAGAAGGTCGCCACCGCAAAGCATACCACCAAATTTCTAAATACAGACGGGAGCACTATGATGTCGACGAGGAGACGGGCGAAAATTACGAAGACCTAACGCAACACTTCCGTTTTTGTCCGCTTTTTAAGTGTCACATGTGCTCGCCTCATCCTTTTCCTCTTCACGCGCGTTTCCTTCTCGAACGGAAAGCTAATGATTGAATGAGTGCCTTTCCGCCGACCGCGTAACATAGTAGCAATTCGGAATGTAATTCTGTACATGCACGCCGAAGAATTCGTCAGCCGTCATCAAGTTCACCCTTAAATTTCGTCGAAATCTTTGCGCATATCCGGCACGTCGGGCGCGCGACACGAATCGAACGGACGAATGTAACGTTCTTGCATTTCATTATCTTCTATCTGATCGACTCGGAACGGATGCCGGCTCGTATTTTGTAAAGGTGCAATTGGGTGGCACGAGGTGGTCTATTGGCGGTTTCTTTCAACTTCTTGGATGGACGAAACAATGCCGCATGGCGCTTCATTGAAGAGGACGCATGATGCATTTCTAATCAAGGTCGGTTATTCAATTCAAGCGAAATATTGGAATTTGACTTACAATTCATGATGACTAGCAAATGTCTGCGAAACTAAGAATTGAGAAGGAATTCTCAACTTTCAGCATTCTGGCTAAAACTTAATTGTTGAACCAATTAATTTAGCTGACAAATGAAACTTCCTAGAAGTCCTCAAATTGGCTTGTATATTCCTCGAAAGTATCCAAACTAATTTAATCACCATTTGTTTCCAGAAGCATATTTTTAGTCTTGCATCCCAACCACATTTTCACAAATCCAGTGAATGCATCATCAATTGGATGCTGCTGTGCTTCCCTCCAGCATGCAATAGGTATGCTCAGTTTCCTGTGCTTTTACCAGAAATCATAGAGCACTCACGCACACTGACGCATCGGTTTATACTTAGACCGGATATAGGACGTCCGACATAAAATTTTTCGTTCGCCAACAACCTATAATGTTCTCTTATCCGAGCCTCTCGCTCCTCCGAACGCTCACTCGTAAAAGCATCACCAGTTCCGGCAAAAACAGCTGGCCCACCACAGGCTACCTGACTAAACTTCCTTCCGGTCCCAATGGAATAAGAATGCCGCATTGATCCGACATTACCATATACATCCAAACGGTTGCTGCCATTGTTCGCTGTTGTAATAATAATACCGTTTGCGTTCACAATGTCATTTGTGTATGACTAATGCCTTCAAATTGTTGCACTTTGGAAATGTCGACCAATTCCATTTATGATTCGTAATCCGGATGTAAAATGTAGTCAACGATCAAGTTCCTCCGATATGGAATGATAACTTCAATCACAACCCATTCAATGATGGTTGAAATTTCAAATTTGATGACCTGACCTATGAAATGTTGGCTAATATCCAAAGCTAACAAATAAATTTGTCACGTACGTTTATTTACCATTTACCTGTTGGAGCAACTGATACATTTCATTGTTAGCCATTGAAAGCCTCGAATTGATGTTTATCATCATCCTCCTTTGTGGGTGGATGATTGGACACGAAGTGACAACATCAAAGCTGATGTGCTGCATTAATGAGCCACCCTCAATTCGTAGTTGTGTTTGTTTGTACTCAATCGTACGTCCCTAAAAACTCCTAATATGATGAGACCGCCGTAGGACAGACCGGATGCGGGTAGGCGGACTTGAAAATTGGATGATGACCGCATGCAAGCTGCAACACATTCATTCATTCAGTCTGCAGCATGCAGACCCTGTTCGCGTTGATGATTTTTTATGTTGATGCCTACGGGAGCACACCCTAATCAAAAATCATCTGCCAAGTCATTACCAGTCGAAGCTAAACGGCTTCGCCACTTGCTACACCTTACCAGCTCTTTGCCAAAGAGTTCGCCCATATCCATAACTAGTGCGCAATCAGAACAAGGTCCACTGTTGGACCATCTGCCACGTGCACGTAAACGGCAGGTGGTATGCTCATTAATGACTTATGCAATCGGCCGGAAAATCACACCGGTGCTCATTGATAATGGACAAAAAGACGGGAGAGCATCTCGGCTGGGTAATTCTTGTGAGAAGCATCCGGAAATTACATGGGAAACAAGTACATCCGCGGACAACCCGTAAGACAATTGTCTTCTTCTTGATTTCTTCAGCCGAACGCGAGCGTTTCGATTGTACAAACGCACTGCTGTGTGAATCCTGCCCCGGGAATTTAATGAATGAAAAATTTATTCATTCACGGTTTTCATTGGTTCGCGTCGTGTCTCTTGGAAGCGCCTTCCAAGACGAAGTGAACCAAGGCGGGAAGGAAGCACGCCTTGTTGCTTTATGCCGCTTATTCTTGGAGATAATCGCCTCCATGCGCACACACACACCGAATGCGTTTCCTTTCTTCACCCGGATCCAGAAAATCATTCATAAATTGAATCAAAACAAACAAAATTATCAATTGTGTAAAAAAGAGAATGCTGCCATCTATCAACCTCCACGTGATATGCGAGGATGTGAATCCCCTGCTTCCTTCATCTTCATCAACTTAACATTTCTTTCCTGTTTCCCGCAACAATTCCATTAAAACCAACATAATTCGCGCCATAGTTCAGCACTTCCGTAACCGGTCCGATGATGGTGATGGATGCTTGCTTCCAAGTTGCTTCTATTGACGCATCCGCATCCTGCGTCGTTTATTATTCCATTACAAATGGCTGCGTCTTGGCCCTCCTGAATGGAAAACAGAAGCGCGTTGCAAAAAAAATTATGCTGTGTGCTTACTCAGCGCCTGCGAAGGATTTCCGCCAGGCGGCGAAATAATAAACGCAAATGGAGGAATTGAAATAATCAAATCGTTCAACGCCCAATAATGGCCGCGCTAGCAACTTAGCACGCGATTACTGGCGACGTTTATTAGTCGTTTGATCGCAATCGCCTCCTCCTTGACGACCGCGTCGACGACATCCAGAAGTATTATGTCGTAGAACGCGCCGGAAGTGGAATAACAAGTCATTGTGTCAGCACTTACAATTTACAAGTTCGCAATTGCAGTGCGCCTGAATGGGAGCGCGCGCTTTATTGCTGAATGGATATCAAATCAGGGCTAAACTGCTGCATAATCTGTAATCAATTAATAGGCGGAAGTTGTAGTAATTTTTCATTCATCCAAACTAGGTTACTCCATAAGCTGAACGTCTTTCACTTTATATTACTTGTCTATTCAACTGTCCTCCTTCATTCATTCAGTTGTCGCGTACGAATTCGGTTTCTATTCATTTAATTTTTGCAAGTCTGAAACTATTCGCAAGTTTGATGTGCATTGAAGACATCCGTTAATTTTCCATAAAGGCTTAGAATTTATTTGCTATTGTTCCGTGTAGTTTATAGAAAAGTAAATCCTTGATTGAATCTTCTTTAACGAGAGGATTAAGAGTTCTTTATAAGGTTTTGGTATACTTATAAGATCAAATATGGCTTGTCCTCAATATAACTAATCAATTTTCTGTTTCTTGTCTATTGCAGATATCAACAGCTTGGAAGATAACATAGACGACAAGGAGGTGATACTAGGTCGTCAACAAGTGCAACCTCATGTTAACACCACAATGTGGCTGCTAGATATACCTCACATCCACAATGGTAATACTTTAAAATACAACTCTATCTTGCCGCAATATTGTTCTGATAATCGTCCTTGTTTGCAGATTGTGGAAAGCATCTAGTGTTTCGTTACTACAAAGGCTCCAATTTGGACTACATCGCGCAAACGCAACCATTAATCATAAAAGATCCGCCCGATAAATTTAAGAGATTTATTAAGTTTAAGGATAAGAGTTCAAAGAAAGCAGGCATTGATAACTCTGCTTTCACGGATGACCAACCCTACCAGTTCGACACACTCAAGCCGCCCGTCAAGCTGAAAACGTCGTCATCCCTCGAAGAATTACACAGCGGAAGCACTGGCGTCAAGAAGAAGGCGCTAAACGGCCTCACGCGTTCGGAAAGTGCGAGCGGCACGAAGAAGAAGATCCGCACGGCCAAATCCCCCAGCAAGGATTACTATCAGATCTGGACGGCGAGTTCGAGCAGTCCGGAAGAAAGTGAAGACGCACCTCCATTACCACCGCGTAGCCTGCACAAACCGTTGAAACGCACAAACGCATTGAACGGTTGTTCAAACTTCAAACCGCCCGTTCTGCGACAAAACAAACCCAAGCGGCCCGAAGACACCTTCAGCTTCGACCTGATCGATATCGACGAGCCGCCCTGCTACGAATCCGAGCAGAAGCACATCGGCAGCGACAATTACATTACAACCAAGAGTATAGCTAGTCATAAACAAGCGCTGGACGGCAGGGAGAGCACGATGTCAACGAGCTCGGTGTCGACCACAAGTTCCATCGAGTTACTACCTTCGCCCGAACTGGTCGCATTGAAGCCGCACAAGAAACTCAGCCGGCAGTTGTCTCCGGAGGGTGTGCAACAAGTGCAGGCGACTCATAGTCGACTGGCGCTCGCTGACGAGGAGCCGAAAGAACCGCGGACGCCCCTGCATCAAGCCAGCCCGTCGTGCTTGACGCCCAGCAAGGAGATGCTGAAGCCGCACAACAAAATCTTGGCGCGGATATCAGGTAAACAAACATGCATATTCGTAGATGCAAGGCTGGCCGGATTGTAGATGATGATGGCTGACTTTGTGGAAAACTCTGCAATTATGATGATCTTGTTGTCTCTTGTAGGCGTCTCGCCTCCGAACAATTTACCTGTCTGCCCGCCAACGCCCACCCATCATTCGCGACGACATCGAAATTGTACGGAATTGAAGCCTCCGAGCCTTAAATCCGAGCCAAATTCCAGCGATGCTGAAACGTCGCCGAGTGCATCTTCAGTGAGCTGCGATGAGTTCGTGCTACCTGCATCGTCTGGTGCAGCGATGCAATTGCGCGCCATGTCTAGTCAAGCTGGCACGGATGCTGTTGATGGTGAAGCTTGTGCGGGCGTTCTGCTTCCATTGCGTCATCTAACTGCATCCAGATTGCCTTCGATTCCTGAAAGGACGCATCGTTGGCCTCCTGGTGATATTTCAACCACGAGTATTGCCTTAGGCGAACTCGAGGATCCGCTACCACCATGTATGAAGTTATTTTATTGCTTAATCTGTTATTAGAGAGTAATCATTTGAATTTTTAGCATGGGAAGCGCGAATGGACAGCCATGGACGCGTCTTCTACATTGACCACACAACAAGGACGACATCCTGGCAGCGTCCTGGTTCGAGTGCAAGTAATTCGAGTGGTGGAGGCGCCGAACAGCAAAGAAGACAGTTGGATCGTAGATATCAAAGTATACGAAGGACAATAAGTTCGAATCGGGTTGAATTGCCCGATTTTTCGGCAGCGCCTCCTGGTTGTAAACTGCTAACGAGGCCTGACTTTTTTACCGCTCTTCATATGAACCAAGTAAGTACATTCATCACGCATTTAATTAATTAATGACCGCCGGAAGTCTCGAGCAATTAATATGCTTAATTCATTGTTTGACAGAATGATGTAATGCTTCGTCCGCTTGATTAGTCCTGTAATAATTCGGGACGACCGCAATTCATGATGACTCATTTTAATATCTACCGTTTATTAATTCGTTTGTTATTGTTTTGCAGGACGCTTTATCTCTTTACAATCGAAATTCGTCGGTTAAACACATGATCGGTCGCATCCGGCGTGATCCAACAACGTTCGAAAAATACCAGCACAATAAGGAACTTGTAGCGTTGGTGAATATGTTTGCTGATACCACGAAGGAGCTTCCAACAGGCTGGGACAGTAAAAACGATCGTAATTCCAAGGTAATTTATCTTTAATTACATTCTGAACTAATATCATATTTGATCATGAAAATCTGGGGTCAAAGGGACTAATTTGTGCTTATTGTTCATTACTAACAGAATTACTTTATCGATCATACACATAAACGTACTTCCTACATGGATCCACGTCTTCCAACTGAACCTGTAGTGTTTAGAAGGCATGTCGATGATGCTCAAGTAAGAAATATTACCCGAAATGTTTTGCCATGGCATGTTCTGAAACTAATTTATAACTCTAGGCGCCAGTACCTCCACCTCGGCCATCGATTGCTGGCTCTTTCGTGCCGAACGCTGGGCCAGACATTCCTGTGGCGTACAACGACAAAGTGGTGGCTTTTCTGCGACAGCCCAATATATTTGACATCCTGAGGGAACGCCACCCGCCTGTGGGAACATCAACCAGTCTACGTGAGAAGATTAACAGCGTGCGGGTCGATGGAACGACCGCATTGGATCGATTCAGCCACGATATTCATCTCACGATTTTGCTCAGGTAGGTGCATTTTTGGTTGCCTATCGTTCGGTCCGTTAGCGGATTTAAATTGAAGACAAGGTTGAGGACATTGATACGTGGCTATTTATAACCATTGGTAACAATAACAACAATACGGCTTGCAGTAAGGCAAATTTAATCAAACGGAAATAGTTTTCGTCGAAGATCGCTAATAGTGCTGTTGACCGTTCACCATGTTGCGCAATTATTGGGCGAGATTCGTGTAAGTTGAAATTGTTTTTCATTTAGTTGAGCTTTAATTCCTCATACGAAGGTTATTTAATGCAAATTTCTACACCTATGTTGTAGCAAGCAATTATAACAATTGAATAGCAGTACGTTATGTGGACTGATTGTTGTTAGATTGAGTTCCACAGACAATTGATTCGATTTGACGTTTCTTGATTATTAGGCCGTTTCATGCATATTCTAAACGACAAATAAGTTGATTATAAATCCATAGATAGGTACGTTTTATTCATATTTGCTTATATTTTCAATGATGCATATGATGCAAAAGTTTTTCAGTTCATTTTGTATTCTTCGAGCGCATTTATTAACATTGAAAGTAATGAATAGATTTCTTAGTGAATAAACTAGGAAAAATCTTGGTAGTTGTTACGCGTCGCTAACGTTTCCGCTGCTTCATCGTTGATTAGGCACCAACTATTGTTTGTTACAAGAACAACAAGAACTTTTGATAGTGACACGTTACAGGAAACAAGTCGCACCCGAAATACAATAACATTCAAATACTGTAGGACAAGACAATAAGAAATAAATAAATAACGCCATTGCTGCTAATAATGTTCATACCTGGTCGCAATAAATAAAATCATTTACTGCGTACAGTTAACGAACAGACAATGTTTAGTACCAGCTTTGACACTTTGCGCATTAACGTTTTAATTGCTTCGCATGTACGCTAGACATTGGAAAAACATTGGACAATGATAATGAATGAGATTTGCATAATTAATTCATTGGATGAAATCAACGCGTTTGAAAATAGATCGTTGAAATACTGGTTTGAAAATGTGTCATGCAGGGTCGCGCTGAATAATTTAATAAATTTGTCTAAGCCAGCTAAGTTCAGTAAATTTTGCTTCCATATGCATCGTATGTAGCGGATATGAAGGCAGATGTTTTCGTGAATTCTTGCGAATCGTATAACAAACTACCAGCTTGAAATACGCAGCTGAGAAACGAACTCTTTATCCAATGCTGCTTTATATTATTGCTTGGTATTAGAACAAATATGAACCCAGGCGTTCAAATGAAAATTACAACTAACCGACAACGTTTCCGGTCTATATTTTTTCAACTCATGCTTGTATAATGTATCGCTAATGCGATTAAGTTTGTTATTCGTTATTCTAATACTCATTACGTGTATTCCGTTTAGAATTTTTGCTTATGTTGATGTTCCTACTGAAACGTGCAGATGTTTGTCGATATAGATATCTTCAACGAAGTGTAATTCTAACGAACGTTTCTCGTTCTTTGAAGAGTTGGCATGCAAAGCATTAACGTTTGATAAAAAAAGTTTTTTGTCGTCGTTGACAAGTGTGTAGCAATACAGGAAGAAAGATGGAAGTTAGGAATGTACATGCAAATGTTTTTTATAAAACATTTATATATTGAAACGATGGGCAATTAGTGATCTATTAAATTAGTTGAAATTTCAAGGAAAGAGTTATTAAGTCACCAACACGATGTTTTCTAGAATCTAGTTTGTTTTATTATACTGTGACAATGCTATTTTCATATTGGCAAAGGACATGGTTTTGCACTTTGAAATCAAGCAAGTTATTAATAAGAATTATTCCTGTTCTTGTACAGTTAAAACTGAACTTTTCAAAAAATCATATCTATGGATATTTCGATTTCAAATTATTCTGCGTCTGACTATTTTGTGTTTTTAATTTTAATTGTGACAAAATTTGCCGATGGCTAATGCGATCGGAATGGAATTTCTGCCAGTCTGATCACACCATATGCAATAATCATCACTGATCAAAACCAGGTCACCTTTTTTGCTTCCATGCTTCCACACATCTTGCAATAGTTCATAACGATAGTGAACGTTAAAAACACGATCAGATGAAACGTGCTTGCAAATTAAACAAGAGTCTCGTAGATAAGCTGAATTTGACGTTTCATTTTTGTCTTAATTGTAAATAATAAGCTACTACTGAAAACCACAGGGTATACTATTGCGGTTTGTTGATGTATTTGCTCCAATTTTCTTCGATAGAATTCAAAAATCATTAATTGAGAATCGATCAATTCCGCCTTCAACGAATTTAATTACCACTCGAAAAAATTTTGTTTATTCTTCGATTTTGAAACCGTCTTCGTAGCGTTACAGTATCTACTTTTGAGCTTTTTCAAAAGCTTCGCAGCCAGCAAATTGTTGGGTAGGCTCACACGGTATCAAAATACGCCATGCTGGCATAAAATTAAACCTCGACAAGGACGTTATGACTTTTTAATGTACTCGTCGCTTGTTATTGTCGACATCGTTACGATACGAGGCACATATTCTATGTTTATAAACATTGCCAGCCGCACTATACATCGCAACGAAGGTGCAATTCATCGCCGATTTCCGCGCAGCTTCCATTTCAAGTTATTTTCACCATGTGTGTGCCTGTCGAATCGTTGAGCTTTTTCGCCCGCCCGAGTTGAGCAACAATTTCCCAGCTTTTCTGCTTAGACTAGAAGACTGCGCGCTTGTTTACATCCACAGCGAACTACAAAAGGCATGTTGAAAATGCAATGCGCAAAATAAAATAAAACGTTATTTACTCAAAATAACTTTTGAGTCTGGGGCAGCAGATGTAAACAAAACGGGAAATTTGGTACTCGTGCAAACAAACACCATGCAGCAATACAATACGCGAAGACATGAAGATAAAAATGTTTAATCATTGAGCGCGAAACGAGAAGTCAACGTTTATTTGCTTTATTAAGAAGATAAGTGCAAAAATATGGGGGCCAACAACGAGGAAAGTCAATTGCACCAAAAATTCTTATTTTAGATTTGATTATACACACGCTCATATTTTTGATGTAGGAAATCGTTGGGGTCAACGTTCATAGCTGATTATAACTCATCATCGACTTAATGTACTTATTACTGATTCGTGTATAGCCGAATGGTATTGAACCTAGCAGGAATGAATTGGGGCGTTATGTATGTAATTTTATTGTCAAGTGCAAGTGCAATAACTCGAACGAAATGCTCTCACAGCTCTGCGCTGATGACAATAACAATAACACCATCAGATATATAGAAATGGAAATTAGAGCCCTATGATTAATCCGTTCATGCTGCCATTGAAAAGGCACTTGCTGAGTGTATTACTGAATATTATTCTAATGTGGGTTAATTGAGCCACGCACAGCGCACACAAATAAACAACTTGAATGTCATTAAGCACGAAATTAATAAAGTGGTTGAAGTTTTATTTAGTTTCATTCGAATTGGGCGGAATGGAATGCATCGTTAGATTTTCCTATTTATGTGCTCATTAAAAAGGCTGCAATTAATTAATTGCTTTTTAAGCGTTCATCGTTTTGGTGAATTATTGAAATTGTATATTTTCTTGTCTATGGCGAGGAAAAAGGATGCTGAGTAAAATTTATGTTTGGCAACTTGAAAAATAGTAAGACGTGCTATCGTGAAACGATTTGTCATGGAATTTCCCATGAAAATATGCAGATATTTCGAAATAACAAGATATTCAAAATATTGAACTGGTCAAATTCTTCAAAAATTTGAAATTACAAACCACAATACTTTTTACAATTATTAGAATTAAATTCACTAATTGAATTTTAAGTAGTAAAAAATATCTGATATTTGATGCGCTATTCTAAAATTTTCCCATGACTTTTATCAAAATTGCCAGAATGCAGATGCAAAGGGTTAACACTTCTATAATTTCATGCACTAATTAACACAAACGTTGCTCGTTTTTTGTACGTTGAATGCCGGTTCAACTTCACATATGAATAATATGACTTGCGTTTGTGTTCAACTTTTTGAATTATCTCTCCTTTTCTTTCATATGCCTTGTCGCAAAAATGAATCTAAAAAAAAGCGACAACGATGAATTCTTACAATGAGTTTGCAGGCACATGAAATGTGAGTACGTTGAGTAACTGAAAAATGGTATTGATAAAAAATCCATGCAGGAGCATAAATAAAAACTCATTACTTTGCTGACATTCAAGTAAACGTGGGCGATTATATGAGCAATCTATTTGATACAATTTTTTTTTGTATTTTTTTGTATGAAAATGTAATCTAATACTGAACTACTGTGCGATATGATTTGTCCATTCTTTTCTCACATATGAAGCTGCATATGTAATCTGAAGATAATTCTTGCATCCTCTAGAAGTACTTTGTGAATAAGTGAATTCTAATACAGGTATCAAATGGGTATAATATTGAAAACAAATTGAATCACGTCTTGCTATTATTATGCTTTTATTGCCAATCCATCTGTCTATCAACTCGGCGATTTTAATTAATTTCTAATCGATCTAATCGATAGTTTATTGGTGCAATATTAAGATGTACTTGCAATATATCCAACGATGTTGTGACCTTTAATTTTAATTTCATTTTTCTGCGGTGAAGTACAATCATTTTGATTCATATGTGTGCACTATTTCTCTGCAAGGATTTCTATCTAGAAACACTATAATATAATAATTATTTTGTTGCGATTTGCAATAAAATTCCAATTAAGTGATTGTTTACGTTTGAACTGATTGAATACGAAATTAAGTAAACAGATTTGATTTCAGTTTTTATATCCAAGTAATTTTTTGTGCTTCATTGGAATTTTTTTCGGTTCATTCAATTAAAATTAGATCCGCAGAATGAATTTGATTGCTTGCGGTTTTTCAACCCTCATCCGGCATTTTTGTAAAAGAGTTAAAAAGAAGAATCCCCTGCGATAAATTCCTGTCTGTAGCGGCATTTGCCAACTGGCCAGATGTTTCCTGACATGTGAATTTTCATTGCTCTTTCTTTCGTGTTTTTCTTACATCTAAATAATCGCATTTTGAGTTTGCTGCTCGGTTCTCAAAATGTGAGAACGTTTCTTGCAAGTTATTTAGGTTGCATCTTTCTCCCTTTTTCCACCCTCTTCCGATCGAGCCATTTGTTCAACCTTCTAACGGTACTTTCACACTTGACACTACTGTTCAACTTTTTCTACCTGTGCACCTTTTTTGGCATTACCTCCAATCAATCATCGATATACCAGATTCGGCAAAATTTTATGAATTGTATCTGTATCTTGTAAATTTCCAGCAACAGTCCTAACGGTAAAATTTACAATTAGGTACCAAACTGCAAGAAATAGCCCTTGAATAATTCCTCAAAAAAACATCAATTAAAATCCAAAAATATATTTTAATGAAAAGTTCGTTGCCCTCCAAATTTAAATTTTCAACTTCTATTTGATTCAATCTCAAAACGTTAAATAAACATTGTAAATATCTTGATGAGAATTGGTACACACATTAAATTACTATCACTTGAACATATGACTGATAAGACATGAATCTAGATATGACAAGTCGATTTTTAAAATCAGTGAATGACTCATGAAAGCATACAACAATCTATCATTATTATATGGGCAGACTATTTGACATTTTCCATCAAGATAGCAACATTGGGCCAAATTTTTTGAACATTCATCGATAATAAATCAGACATGCGTATTTGCCCAACTATTTGTTATTCAAAAACATGGCATTTTGAGTGCGCATTCCCTGGAATTCATGTTTGAATTTATTTTTCTTTAATGAATGATATCATTCTGATTGTGTATAAACACCACAAGATACCATGTCGTTAGCTGCAATCAAAAACCAAATGAAACGCCTAATTGTTATTTGTGTATATGATTTTGGAACCATTGCTAGAAATTTACTGCAGCCACATATGATTAAACGGACCACTTCTTCACATATCTTATTTACTCAGACTGCTCCGAATACTTACATTCATTTTTGTTTAGTTTGCTGTATTTATTTGCTTTGAATGCCGAAACGGAATTCAGTTTGAACGTCTGTTAGCGAGTACTTAACAGGCCCTAAATTTGACAGCCCCAAAGCTGCTGATTGAGTCAATATTGAATCGAATTGTTTGCTATCCGAAACCAGCGAACGCTGCCATCAATTAAAAGCTGCTTTTTGCAGGAAAAAGCTTGCAAAAATTTACAAGCAACTTGTAATCTATTGAAAGCTTCGCGTGCAATCCGCCTGATTGTGAGTAGGATATAAACAGCCGTTTGCCTTCCAGTTTGTAACGTATTTTGTCGGGCTGAGTGTGAGTGCTGAAAAAGTTGGGATAGAATGGTGCGCGCGATGCATGCACGCTCATTCTCGGTGAACGCAGTGCGCATAGCGTGCTTAGCTCATCGAGCTTAGCGTGTTCACTCTCTTCCTTGGCTTCGTGCCGCTAGTAGTTCCGTAGCAGCGTCAAGTGGAGCGAGCGCACGAGGCGTTCTTGAAAAGTTGCTGAAAAGTGTATCCATCCAACTTATAAACTACACCGGAAATATTCAAAGTTTGTGTTCCTTCAAAATCAGTGCCTTGATTGATGGATTGAAACATGGGAAGTCCCATTGGAAGGAGTAGCTTAAGACAAATTTGTTGCTCAGCGACTTTTTGATATTGTTGACCCGGGGTACAGTTTCCTAGACGTTATATGTGAAAAATGTGACAACAACTTTACAATCATGGGCATCGTAACCAAGACGCTCGGAATAATATTCAGTCTGTAAGTACTGCAGTTGTAAATCAGGCTTTCTAAGATTTGAAATCTAACTGCACTTGTGATATCATCACCAACTTTAAGGTGCACGTGTATCAAATATTTGGAAAAATATGCATTGTTGTACCTCAGATTTACATATGAAATGTTGTAGTCTAGTTCTTGCAGCTTGATGTACGTTTTCTGGTCGGTTTAATGACAGATTCATTGCTTCGGATTAGGCGTGCAATGCGCACCTTTTGGCTGCTATTCCGTTCCGTATCTTTTATTTTATTCATTTTTTTTACTCGCATGCTCGCCAAGTATATCTGCGCGGACGGCTGGTTACAAATACAGTTTATTTAACTATTGGTTGCTGATGGAGCTGGCGATGGCGATGATGATGAGAGCATCTTCGAGCGCTTTCGTTCCGTACGCGCGTGTGTTTATATGCATTGAGTAACATGTGGACCAGCCACAAAACCGTTCCGTTTCTATAATTACTCAGTACGGCGTTTTTCTTGGTTCGCGTTCGGGTTCAATGCAAGCAACATTGTTACACTTTGTATTTTGTGCATCGCAGATGCTCGAGATGCACCACCTTTTGTAAGCACACTCCTGTAGGTAGGTACTCGATGTCGCATCTGAAATGGCGTATCAATCATGCGGAGATGCGCGCTCATAAAACGGCCATTAACGTGCGTTAATTAGGTGGAAAACAAGAAATTTTAATTAAACATCCTGTATCGTGATCGGTGCAACCGGCTGATCTCGAGTGTTAACGTTAGCGATCAATGTTGTTTGAGTTTTTGAGCCCTGTGTGTGCGCACTATCACCAATCTTGCATCTCCTGCTGCTCGCTACATCGCATTTGTATGTTGTACTTACGAGTTTCCAATCCGTACAACTGTATTAACAGTTCCGTACTTCTTCAATTTCTTCCCAAGTCCCATAGAATCAACCTTCTTATTCAATTTGCTCTGTAATTCTGCAAAAACCCAGCAATCAACAACTGGAAGTGTCTTAAAACGACAAATTGA
Organism: Aleochara sp. GC000083; assembly: GCA_030264555.1. Classification (NCBI taxonomy): domain Eukaryota; kingdom Metazoa; phylum Arthropoda; class Insecta; order Coleoptera; family Staphylinidae; genus Aleochara; species Aleochara sp. GC000083. The sequence continues at coordinate 14,797 of JARJDZ010007726.1, forward strand.
AGATTTGGCAGGGTTGTATTATATTTTTTGGATTAATACTGCCCTGCACGATTGGTAGTCTTGTTTGGTGCACGCGCCTCAACTTCTTTGCCGGCTCCAGCATCATCGTTAGATCGGAATATCGGAAACTGAGTTGGTGCGCGCGTTCGTTCCTTCGAACATCTCGCAACGCTCCAATCAACACGATTCCAGGATAGCTATATTTCATATTTTACAACAAATTTGTTGTTGCATTGCGTCCGCGCCTCATCTCACCTTACCTTCTCTTGCCGAACGAACGCTCGATGGCTAAGAATGCAAGAAACTTGAATAATACGTGGATTGAGAATGAGGAATGGGCGAATGCGTTTTCTGTTGCATCTTGCAAGCAGCATGGATGATGATTGTTATAAAAGGGAACACTTCGAATAAGATTGCCGACTTGAACGCGCAAATGAGCGAAATTTACGTGCCGTATGTGCTAAAAATATCGACAAGAAGATGAAGACCAACGCGTTGAATCCTCTCTATATGTTGTGGGTGTTTATCCTTATACACTATCTTGATAATCTTCGCCTGAAAGTTCCTACTTGTCTAAGCTGAGTCGAGTCATTTATAGATTCGGGAGAATTCAAATGAAAACAATCCGACTGCGGATATGCTGCTTATTTTAAGCAATATGTGCGTGTTTTGCTGCACTTGAAATCTGCGTTCGTTTGCGCCTTCGGGCGAAGCGCATACCCAACAAAATCACAGGTTCACGTTGAGTCATTCGTTTAAAAATACTTGTTGTGTAAAATACTGATATATGTGCATCGTTATTTTTTAGTCGAGTTATTTTTTTTTGACTTATTTGCTCTATGTATGCACTTTTTATTTGGATAGTTTGATGCGAAATTGTCCATTAATGACATTCAAGATAAAATAATATTGCTAGATTGCAGATTAGTCACTTTGGTGACTTCACTAGTGATGTAATGGATAACAAATGACGAAATCTCACGAAATTATTTGAAATTTAATTACATGTTTGAAATTTTCATAGTCCTATAAAATACTGCATTTTTCTCCAATGAACAACCTTCATTTTGAAAGAAAATTGAATATTAAATTTATATTTGTTATGTGTAAAAGTTTTGGAGTTGGTTATCTTTGAAAAAAATATTTGTAGTTTTGATGCGAAAGCATCAAAACAGATTTGGACTATTTAATTATAGCATACAAACACTCGCAATGCTACAAACACAGTTTTATGCAATGATACAATGCATCAAATAGTATTCGAGCAAAAAGCAAAGGAGGCAAAAAAGCACTACGTAGTAACATCCTAACACAACACATCTTATCCAGTGCAATAACTAACATTGTAATCATATGGTGTAATGGCATCATGAATCATATATACGCAGATAGCAATCGTAAGTAAGAAATAAAAAAAAGTATCATGCCAGGCTTCAACAACGAATGATTCGAAAAGCATTATCGACGCTCGCACGCGCGCGCTCGTATTATTCTTGTTGATTATTGATGATCTATCTGTCTATCTGTACGTCTGTCTACAATTCGCGAACTCAGACACGTCTACACATTCGTTTTGCGTATTGCCTTCATTTTCCAATTAAATGCTAACGACTGGGAAAAATCACATCGAGCAGGCATTGTTGCTATAATAATTATCCAATTGGACTGGACCGCATATAAGATTTTGCAAAAAAAACTTATTTTGCAAAACTGATTGAATTTAGCAGCAAATAGAATGGTATAAGAACAAACCAATCGATTGTTACTTTGCTGGTTACTTAAATCATATGTACTCAACTAATTTGGAACGGTTATTAATGCACTTTAAGAACTAATGGAATAATAGAATAAAGGAATAAAGTCACATAGAGTTGTTAAAATGGTAAAAATTTCTTGCATAATTGTTGTTGGTTTGCTGGCAAATATTTTTGAATAAACCGATTATTTGTTACATGAGCAACAATAGTAAGATTTTTCTGGGCAGATTTGTCATGTGATTTTTTTTGCGTTTGAAATATTGAGTCATAAAAGCAATCTGCAAGTGCATATCTTAACATTTGCGTTATTATATTGGTCATAATTACCATTTATAGTCAACACATTCATGGTATAATTGGAAATAATGACCACGAAAAAAAACATTGCAAGATGGAAAAATATTAGATCATCTATTAATGTTTAATTGTTTCAAAAGAATGAATTCTCATTGTGTTTCAATATAATTGTATAAGTCTCTTAAAGATGATCCAATAAGAACAGTTAACAATTTCATAAAACAACTTGTAGTTGTTCTAGCTACTTGTAAATTGCTTTCTTTGGATTTGATTGCTTTTTAAATCGATAAGCTTTTTAATGCAAATTGAATTTGAAACGTGAAGTAGTTTTGCAATTAATTTAAGATTGTATCAGGTGCCGTTAGTCATTAACTTAATTATCCAGCGATTATTACCGCAAATTGGGTGCATGCTTGGAAATAACAACAATATTTCATGACGAAAACATGATACGCATTCATTATAACATTGAACTAAATGTTCTTGTTAGGATGAGTCTTTGAATACATTCATTCGGCAATGACAAAATATCATTCTTGAAACTTGTGAAACTTCAATTCAAACTTTGCAAATTTCATAATATTATCAATTGCCCTAAAGTGCCCTAAAGGAAGTGCACTTCCTTTCTATTATTCTCTATCTATTTATGACTATTCAAGTAGAAACCTAAATAAGTGCAAAAATGCATTTGTTTGAAAGCCTGACGTGATAACATCGCTACTAATAGCTTTGTAAAGAAGATAACCGCATTGGAATTATTTGCAAGACTTTGTGGCTTACTTACTTATTAGTAAATAGTACATGTTGTACATGGCTTCAAGTACATAAACGGATAGAGTTGCAAAATTCGTTAATTATCCGTTAAGTTAGTTCGTTAAATATTTTGCCAACGCGGTTATCATCAGACGATAATGGGCAGTGAAGTTGTTGATGTTTGATGCGTTTGACAGCAGCACATAATTCCATAATATGTGCTATATTATCATTTAATTTTCGTTATATAATTGCTAACAACAACGACCCATGACATCTATTTTTGTTGTAATGTACGTTAACTTTTATACAAGCACAAGATAGAATTAGTGTGCGAATTAGTTAACTCTTTAAATACATCAAGTTATTATATGAATAATAGGTGATAAAAGTATCTTTATTTCACATTGGAGTTGAATGGAATTAATCTGCTTCGTAAACGTTTTAAGACCCTGTGTAGTAATACAATAAATTGCAGTTACAGTTAGCATGTATGCAAATCTATTAGTTTATTGATTTATTTATTTTCTCGAGATAATCATCAGTCAGTGATTTGCCAAGCGTAAAATTTCGTACTCAATCGAAGCATTCATAAATCTTTGGGGTGTGTAGGAAGTGTAATCGCCATGCTGATAAACTGCTAGGAAAGCAAGTCAATAAGTAAAGGTGTGTTGCAATGATGAATCTAATCAGCAATAAAATGACTTCATCCTTGATTGGAGTGCAAATTGAGATACTCCTATGTTGCATCCACAAGCTATAAAACAATTGATTCAATTAAGGCTATTGTTTCTGAATAGTTTAAAGAAATACGTAAGGCACACATACTTTTTCATCCAAGTCTTCAAGATGAATTATTTAAACAATTCCAGAAGCATAACAAATAAACGCAATAATTTATCATTTCACATTAAAACTAACGTTCTTAAACGAATCGTAGATATCCTAACCGTAATAATTTTATAATCTAATATTTCATTCATGTTTACAGTTTGTTCAAATGCAAAACAAACAGACTTGATGCCAACTGAAAAGTATTTCCTATTCATATCGAGTCGCATTTATTCGCTATTTGACCGCTAAAAACACTAAAAGATGAAAAGTTTTTTGCCAAGAAGCAACTCCTAACGTTGCCTCAATCCGCGTATGCATAATTTTTCAGCTATAATTGTCGACCTGTTTTTCATCCTCAACGATAAACTTACTGCGAGTAAACTTACGCAGTTTATTTTTAACGTCCAATATTTAGGTTGGTGCACTAGTGCCATTTGATTCAGCAGATCCGGATCTTGTACTATTTAAATTACTTTAATTAGGTTTTGCATTTCTAATTTAAAACCTTCATTTGTATACTTTACTAGGCAAATGCTTAATTCTTCGATAGCCTCTAATTATCTACCAAAATCTTTGTACTAGTACTAGTAATAGTACTTTGTTTTGCGGCTTTGTTGGAAGCAGATCTAAAGGCTGTAGCTATAAATAAGAGAAATGCATTTATTTGCGCTCACACCTAATTATCCGATTAGATCTAATGATGCGATACTTACTTACGCAAAGCAAACAAGTTGGTGACTTAAATTTGCCGCCAAAGCTTACTACCTAACATTTAGTCGCGCTTATCGGTTAAATATTAACGGCTAATAATATTTAAAAATACTTTTGTGGCGGCATGTTACATTGCTTTTTAATAATTTTCGTTGTTGACTGTTTTCTTGCTTCGTTGCAATTCGCTGTCTAGAGATATTAGAATTACATTCAGATAACACCTGAATTGCACAAAACTGATAATAACTACAAAGTAAAATTATCATAAAGTTTGCAAAAACATATTTAGTACTAGTGCTCTTGTTTGTACAACAAAGATAACTGAAATAATTGATATAAATAGTATATAATTACAACTATGAAGTAGACAATTACTTTCTCAAATTTCAACCTGAATGATTGATTATTTTTTAAATTATTCTTAAAAGTCGACCGACCCCCGGGCTATAATTAAAACCAAATACTTAACATGGGTTGAAACTAGTTTGCGCAGATTTGAAGTGTTGCTGAGCAACTGGGTGATGAAATTCCATCGTAAAAATGCAGCGATTCGTAAATGTTGCACCGAGAGAATAAGTGCAACAAATTTCTACCACATGCATGAAGGAATTCGTCCTAGGCAGGTCTCGTCTTCGCGGCACGAGTAGAAATTCTCCCAATGGTGGCTCTGGCCTGTAGGCTAATCTATAATTAAAATGGAATCATCATTTTGAAAAGTAACTTTGGAGTCGGGTTAGCCGCGAGTTATGGGCCTGCATGCTGCCCTAACTGAATACAAGCATATATTCATCTGGTAAATTTATACATTTTACATGCGTATACTTCTTATAAAGATATTGTTTTTCTTTCTTTTTTTTTGAAAACGCTGCGTACGAAAACGTTTTCTACGTATATTTGTGGCGCACTTCTTCGATCGCTGAAGGAGACTGAATCGTATTCGGTTCGAGGATCTTGTTTCATTCGTCGTGAAGGAAGGCGGTGGTCGCTATCATTTTCGTAATGGCCACCATTTCGATGATGAATGTCCCGCACATGCCGTAATGCCAGCCATTCGACTAATAGTATTTTCTCGTTTGTTTCGATTGTAATTGCAGTTTGTTCGAGCACGAGATTATGTCCTATGTGCCGGCCGTCTCGACGACGACGACGACGACCACCAGCTCGCCGGCGAACGCCAGCAATAATGCGTCGGGCACGACGGGCGCGGCCGGAAGGAGTCCGCGAGGCTCTCCGCAGCCTTCGCCGGTTGCATCACCAGGTCTGGGCAGACATCGCACACCAGCACCTCATAGACGTGACTTCGAGGCCAAGCTGCGCAACTTTTACAGAAAATTGGAGAGCAAAGGATATGGTCAAGGTCCTGGCAAGTTTAAGTTAGTATATCGCTTCTTCAGCTTGGTTACAGTCGTCTTAATTTCTTTCTTACTTTTTAGATTGCACATTCGGCGCGAGCATCTTCTCGAAGACGCTTTCAGACGCATCATGTCCGCCAACAAAAAAGAACTGCAAAAAGGCAAATTGTGCGTCGTCTGGGACATGGAGGAGGGCTTAGACTATGGAGGTCCTTCGAGGGAGTTCTTCTTCTTGCTCTCTCGAGAGCTATTTAATCCTTATTACGGGTTATTCGAGTATTCAGCAAATGATACGTACACGGTGCAAGTGTCTCCGATGTCTGCGTTCGTCGATAACTATCATGACTGGTACGTTTCGCTGCATCATACAATAAACAATACGGTACTGATTAATTGTTGTTGATTAGGTTTCGATTTAGTGGACGCGTTCTCGGCCTAGCATTAGTACACCAGTATTTACTAGATGCCTTCTTTACTAGGCCTTTTTACAAAGCGCTTTTGCGATTGCCTGTTGCCCTTTCGGATCTTGAGAGTCTCGACTTCGAATTTCACCAGTCCCTCCAATGGATCAAAGAACACGATGTAACTCAACAGGGTGAATTGGAGCTTACTTTCGCCGTTACCGAAGAAGTATTTGGGCAGGTACTTGAACGTGAGCTCAAACCTGGTGGAAGAAACGTTCCTGTGACTGAAAAGAACAAGAAAGTAAGTAATACTCCATACCAATATACAATATTTAATTTGTTAATAACTAGTTGCTAATTAATATACTTGAATTTTAGGAATATTTAGAAAGAATGGTGCGATGGCGTTTGGAACGTGGTGTAGCTGAACAAACTGAATCCTTAGTACGTGGCTTCTATGAAGTTGTAGATCCTCGACTTGTTGCGGTGTTCGATGCACGTGAATTGGAACTTGTCATGGCTGGTACGGCCGAAATCGACTTAAATGATTGGCGATGCAACACAGAGTATCGCAGTGGCTACCACGATACACATCCAGTCGTTGTCTGGTTCTGGCAAGCCATCGAAAGGTAACAAACAACAAGAAATACGTTTACTTTGAAACTTACAATATTATATTTTAGATTTTCAAACGAACAACGCCTAAGATTGCTCCAATTCGTCACCGGGACATCAAGCATACCATTTGAGGGCTTTGCAGCACTTCGTGGGTCAATTGGTCCACGGAAGTTCTGCATAGAGAAATGGGGTAAACCCAATGCGTTGCCCCGTGCTCATACATGTTTCAATCGCCTCGATCTGCCGCCCTATCCTACTTCGGAAGTGCTCTATGAGAAACTTCTACTTGCAGTCGAAGAAACGAACACGTTCGGCATCGAATGAACGGCGATGGACGACATAAATGACACGCTGGTGCGTTTATGTACCCTAATCTAATAGCTATGAATCCAAAGCAAAGACATTTTTTTCGTAACACATTTACCAAAAAACGGACTGAACTCGCAAGATTGATTGCGTCGAAGAGTATGATATGTATGAGGCCATTTTGACGACGTTACCACGCATTACTTCTCGAGTATAGTAAGTTTTATAGTGATTAGAATATGAAATGCGAATGAGTACATCAACATGCAGTAATGTTAATTAGTCAGATAGTAGTAAGTGAACGAATCGAAATCAAAATTTGCAAACACGTACATTACAGGTAGATTTCGCGTACAAATCTTGAGCATCAAAAATGAAAACAGAACGTACTTGTAACTCTCGCCGTCCCCCCAAAGCATAACTAATTTTTAGAGTCTGTCGTTTGTAGATTTACGGAAAACCGCGTTGAGCTGCCTCTCATTTGATACGTTGGGCGCAACGAGAACAGGTTGCATTTAGGCCGCGATTTTTATACTATATAAGAATACTATTGATTGTTGGCAATTTGTTCTTAATGCGTTCAATGTGCATACGCTCTTCGAAACCTATGTATATTCGAAATAACGAAGAGTTTGGTTGGAACATCGCCATATTCTTCGCAAATGTGATTGCTGCAAATCTAGTCACTATTTGTAATTTTTAACAAATTGCACAGTGCGCGCGCGATTATTTATGAATGTAAGTTATGACTAATAATGATTACTATTGTAAAAAGAACTTTAGCCTGGTTTTGTGTGTTTTAAATCAACTTTTATTATTTGTATAGCCTGTTACAAGTTTATCATATAACATTCCAAGAAATAAATATTTGTTATTTATAATCATAAGTATGTTGTTCGTAATTTTGCAACAAAACCTCTTGAAATTCGAAGTTTTCCCAGTTAACTTTTTAAATTGTTTAAAATTTGCACTTGAATCATAACTGCGCTAGATGGCGCCATGGGTTCTACAAATCTTTATTTTTCGTCTCACTCGCACTCGAACTCCCAATTAATTAGCACATAAATCATAACAACGTTAGATGGCGCCATGGGTTCAACAAATCTTTATTTTTTGTCTCACTCGCACTCCCAATTATATTTGACGTAAATAAATTTGGAAACGAATAATTTTTAACCTTATTTTATTAATCTTTCGGTGATTTAAATTGTGAGGTATTGTGTATCATAAAAATGGCAGAAGCATCTAAAACTGAGCCCCAATTTGATTGGATTGCCTTGCACAATGAACTTGGTCAAGGAATCGCCGAAGAAACAACCAAGGAGCGAATGGCACGAAAAATTAAGGAAAATCCACTAGTTCCCATTGGTAATTATGTACTAATTATGGTATCAATCCTTTATAACAACCTGCTGTGGTTTTAGGCTGTCTTGCTACCACTGCTGCTTTGGGTTATGGACTGTACTCTTTCAAGCGAGGTGAAAAGAAAATGTCTCAGTACATGATGAGGACTCGCATTGCAGCACAAGGCTTTACAGTGGTCGCTCTTGTAGTTGGGCTTGGGTTGCAGGCCTCTAAAAGTGCAGGAAGTGAAAATTAAGTTTGTTAAAGCATTATAAATTGTTACGCGTTAGAGTATGAAATTAATATATATGTGATTATTTTGTAGATCCTTCTTGAAATAATTTGATTTTTGCTGTGGGACTGCCTTTGATATACCGAAATAATTGCCTTATATAACAAAAATTAGCGAGAATTAAGGATTTGATCCTTTTGGAGCGAGATTTGCATTCCTAGTTGCACAAAACTCACAGGAGTGCTGTTACTGAATTGGATTACAGCAATCTGCTGAGTATCAATAGAGGGCCATAGTAGTCTCGAAAGTAAGTAAATGAAACAAAGACGGATGAATACTAACTAGTTTTCTAACTGATAGGAGGGAGACAATCTCGATCACTACATTCTGTATCTCGCGTATGGTCGCGCTTGTAGAATACAATGCCATGTGGATTCGCTTCCTTCCACCGATTCCTCACCAAAGTGGAGTGTGAGTAGAGCTGATACGAGGTCGCAGCAGATCTACTACAAGCGAATTGTGCCGACTCACAGTTCGTCGCTGTGAGCGGACGTTGCAAGTTGCGGTTGGTTAACGTTCACATGCACGTTTACTCGCATTTGATTTGTATACGCATGAAAGAAGTGTGCGCGTTGTTATCTCATATCTGACTGAAGTGAACGTCTTCATAAGACATTCTGGACATTGGCTACCACGGAATTCTACATTCGTCTGCAAAAATGTGTCGTGCAAGCAACCCCTCTTCCTGAGGTGTGCATATCATACGTGAGTTGTATTCCTAACCTCTCAGACGGCTGAGACAAGAACAACCAGAGCAACAGTCTACCCGATTCAAAAACGCAGCCGTTCGAGCAGCTGTTGCCCGGCCGTTTGCAGACTTTGGATTTGGCAGACGTGTGCGCGTGCATGTTTGGGACTGATTGAGGCCGTTTGGCCCTCGAAAGACCTCGTGGGAAGTCCTTATTTACGCGAGTGAGAACGATTTCCAGTGCGTTTGACACCTGTCGTTATCAAACGGCGGACATCTTGGAATTGTTGCAATAACTGAACAATCAAAAATGCTGGAAGATAAGAATAATCGCGTCGGCCTGCTGACCCTTTCGGATGCCGTTCTGCACGATGTCTTCAGAAAGGAGCCCATCACGGATGTCTACCACGTTGAGGACACTGTATTTGCCAGGTGAGTGTTCCCATTCTGCGCCTATCATTTATGAGTTTCGCGAATTCGTTATCGCGTTCGTTGCGTTTATCATTCGTCGTCGTAAATGCGCATCGTTCGTGGGCGAATTGACCTGTTGTAGCTGACAAATGCGAGGCACACATTCGAGACGGAATCAAGCCGTAATGCAAAATGCAATCGAATGATTAGTAATGAAATTTGCTCAATGAAAGCTAATGAACGCATTGCACTAGATTGCAGCATTTGCCAGCGCTAATGCAAGCATATTGCTGACTTATATTACTTCTGTTACGTTAGATTGCGATCCATGTGTGTAATGTTGTGTCTGCAGAACGGAAATGCCTATTACAATTAACTTTCCTATGAATATATCACGAACATACGATGAATGTATGCTCAACCGACTTGGGATTCATTCATGGACTTGTGTTGAGTTTCTAGAAGTTCTACCAGGTCTTCCAATTATGTTTGGATGGTACACTTAATAAATGTGTAACTGGCGCATTCCTGTGATGGCTTTTCCAACAATTACTGCTTGTTTGTTATTTGCCATTTTCTCTAGAAGTGCATTGTTCAACGTTGCATGCGTCACAAATGTCCTTTGCTCTGTAAATTAATTAATAACAGGTATTGAGAGTTGTAAGTAGATTCATTAGCTTGTTGAGTCATTTAGGGACATTATAAGTATTTAATCTGTTTTGATTTATGCATAGAAGTCATAATTTTCAGAAATATCCCAGCTTTAGTTTTGCATCTTTGATGTTTGCATATTTTAGTATAAATGTCACCCATGTAACTATTACACTTCTTGCATGTTTTGCAATGTAATCTCAAGTTTGTCGCTCTTGCAATTCAACTGCGGGGATTATTTCGTTGACACTCGAAATCACTTTTTGGTTTATGTTTTTGAACATATACGAGGTTCTCCCCTTAATTTCTGTCACCAACTTCCAGACTTAACAGCCAACTTTGATGTTCCTGAAAGTTTTCCAAGTCATTTCCCTTGAGAGGTCAATGAAACAAAAGTAAAAACTGCTAAAGCATTGAAATAATTGCAATAACAGTTCTATCTGATTAAGATATAAGAAATTCCGGAATGTTCATAGAATTAGGGATCATTAACTTTCAAACCAAACAAATTTCTGCACGCTAAATTGTTGGACAGTCATTGCATCTAGTGCACATATTTCGGTACAATTCTAAATATGCCCATGGCATTTGTTTGCTTGCATTACCTTCTACCTCATGTCAAGCAAGCATATTTGTGCACGGTTCCAGCGACGAGTTATGCGAATTATTGTCGCATTTCTCAAACGTGTGCTTTGCGTTTATCTGTCGGCAGTCGGTAAATTGTGTGCGCTGTACCATCCACAAATTTATCGCCACGACATTTCCGTACATGCTGAGCTTGTTAAAAGATTAGCCCCGTCTTCTGTAATTCACTCAATGAGAGTTTAAATCCATGCATAAGAACATATGATAAGAAAGCTAGGAATCGAGGGTTGGTCTCTCAAAAATTATTCATTTCTGATGGTACTTTTCCATAAGAAACTCGGATATTTGCTGAACAATTGCTTTTATTACCAAAGCTCCCTCAAAGTCGATTTCGGGCTGCCAAATATTGCAGAAATCTAATTGTAAACCGAAAAACCAGCCGGACGACGAGAATGGAAGCGACAAGAAGTCGGTGGATTCGGATTCTTTTCATGTGCTTCTTGTTCGCTGGCTGGATGTTTCACTCTTTTGAGAAAGGAGCGAAAAAACGTGTTGCAACTGTGGCTTGCCAAGTTTCTTCTCATGTGCTTTCCAGGCCATGCCATGCACTGTTGACCATCGTTGTTGGCTGCACAGACCGTCTGATGATGGCGAACGACCTTGCCGCTCGATTCAGTGCGCTAGAGAAGGAAGTCGTCGGTCCCATGTTGTAATTTCGTTTGAATTTTTCCACAATTCATTCTATGCCCGTTTTTGGGCTCGGTTCACACGCCTCGCGGTTCCGAATGGGAGTTTAATAAATAAATTATACACCCTCTATAATTAATTTTATTATGAAGGTGAGATTCATTTAATAACATCAACCAAAGTTGAAAAAAAAACGCGATATGGCGTAAGACTTTTTAAACTATGGTAACATTGTTAACCAATGCAATTACCGATCATTTCATGGACAAGGATGCATTTGAAATTGAAAAATCTTATCTTTTGCAAATGCTATTTACATCTATTTAAACGAGATGCTCAATGTTCAATGCAATTTTATTACCACTTTATGTAATTTATTAATTTTAAATGTAAACAATGAGTCATGTCTCAATAATTATGAGCCATTTTTGCAATTAATTGAAATTCTTGTCTAATTATCAAGTCAAAATTTTTCAGAAGTATTGATTGAAAGTCAGAATATTTATAGAAATATCTTTGAGCCATAATCAGAATTTATGAAATTTACATGCTTTTTTATCTAATTAATCAACAATTAATTTTCTGAAGTACAATCTTACCTTGATAAATTTGTTGAAATTCTATATTTCCATAAAATAGTCAAATGCTAATGATTCCGATTTCCTGTACGTGCTACATATGATAAATACGAGGCTTCTAATTATAAGACATTAAATGAAATTTTTATTTGTTGCAATCTTACAAAATAGCACGTTTTGATGATTAATCAATGACACCAGTTTATGACGGCATTGACGATGATGACGACGCTCGCTTGCATATTGATGAACTTGAAATGTCGGTTCGTCACAACCTGCAGGCAAAATACACCTGAGCTCGTCAAAATTCCAAAGGTTTAGTTCTCCGATTTTCACCAGGCCTCATAAGAATAAACTAAAAGTTCCTATGCGTATACCTATCGAATGGTACCTGTACATTTCGTATTCGTCGCATCGATTGCACCGCTAATTAATTTGCAAACATTGTAGGATATTCGATTACGTTATCGTTACGGCATTAGGATAGCACCAGGCACCTCGGTTGGTTTCGTTTCGCGATAGGAAACCATCGAGTCGATGGAATTGAGTGCACGCGAAGAAGTGCGTTGTCGCCAGCCAACAACACGTCGAGAATGGTTTTGTATTCGAATGGTTTATGCGTACGGCGAATTTACGATGGCGATATGCAATGCTTGTGGAAGCGTGCGCGCGCGCGTTCGTCGACGTTGCGAACATATTTTAATACCCTACTTTCTCCTCTCATATCACATCATATTCGCTGCCGTATCTCGTATCGATATCGGCTTACAAACGCAGGCGTTTCCATTCCCTTCGATGTGTGTTGCTGTTCAACTTTTCTTGCGTCTTGTTCAACTTGCTTCGTTATCAGAGGTATTACATTTCTTATCATGCTTTGTACCGAATGGATTGCTTAGTATATCCAAGTCTCACGATATTGTTGACTCAAATCGTATTTCGTATTTATCGGTCGTGATTTGTCCATTTTCATAATGCGAACGTGCTAATTAAATAATCGCTGGTGTAGTTTACGATATACGTTGGGTTTCTAGAATTGATGAATAGCTAACATGGGATAATTGAAAAAAAAAGATTAGCACTTCTTTGATCAACATTTGTCTTTGGATACTTGTTAGTAAATCATTCAGAAAGATAAATTCTTGTAATATATTTGATTTCTGCTTGATAACAGATTTTAATTTTGATTAGCAACTTTTTGTTTGAGTCAAATCCGCAAAATATAATTTTTGCTTAATATTTTATTTTAACAGTTTAAATAGGAATTAAGCATTTACTCAAATAAGATTGGAAGTCTTTTAATCAGCCAAGTTTTATTGTTTTGATGTCTGTCAGTTATGAATTTTGGGATTTAAAAAAAGGTAAATTATAGTAATTATTTGGTGATATTTGGTGATATTCCATGATAAGAGATTTTCAACAGTTTGATTTGTAAACTTCTGGTTTGACACAAAACACAGAATTCTAATTTTTTCTCTGATAATAGATTTAAACAGCTCGAATAGGAAATTATAGATTCTAGTCAAAACACTGAAATGTTGTGTTTTCTCCTTGATAATAAGTTTTCAACAATTTGATTAGAAACTACAGGTTGTAGTGCAAATACATCTTATTTTTATTTGAACCAATCAAATATCATCGAGTAAATATATTCTCATTAAATTATCACTAAAGAACAAAAACACATTAAACATTTACGATAAGGCAAACACAATTATCGATAAAATATATCTACCACGCAAAATCATAATTATTATTGCTCCTGCCATTTAATTTTAATCATTAATCACATTGTTTATTGGTTGATTTCCCTGAGTAGTCCCCAAGTAAACAACATTGGGAAACATTGTTAATGGAAATTTCAGAAACGCAGAATATGATTAATAAAAACAATTGCGCGTTATCATGATATACATTATTTAAATAAGAAGGCATTTTATTTGAGTAAAAAAAGCAGGAGCAACAAAACCGGAAATTGAGTTATGATAACAAAATGCATTGCGGTATGGTTTACGCATTAGAAAAAAAAAAATAAGGCAAATCTCACGGACGTTTTTCCGTTGTTTTACTTTGCAGAATGTGCTTGCATAATTATTATGAACACATGGCTGGCTCGTTGGCAATTGCTTTGCCAAGTTATCGATAATTATTGTTTTACTTTTAATGATTCGTTCACGATGACATTTTGTAAGGACAATCAATTGTTGCTGGCGTGTGCTTATTACATTGAGGGCCGCACTCAACGCTCGCTCATTGGTTCTTGTATCATTTAGTTATTAGTTGCTAGTTAACATCCAATACAGGCCAGCATTGTCAATGATAATAAAATTAAATGTGATAATAGAAATATGCAAGGTCAGTTATTATGTATTCGTTATTCGCATTGTTATTGTTGCTGCGCTTTTTTCATTGTTTGCAATCCAATGCGAACGACTGTGAGACGCTTTGAACCAAACATTTAATTTGTTTTTAGTGCTTTTTTATATACAGGATCTTTGCTGCTATTGTTTTTGTTGCATGCAGAAAATATTGATGAATATCAATATCAAGCAAAATTTCTGAACCTTCAGTTACTAAAATTTGAAATCTCCCATCAAGTTTATTATTGCTTTTGTCGATTTCTTTGTATCATTCGTTTCTTTCTTGAGTGTTGTTGATAAATTTTGTCTTCGATAGAAAAAAGTCGATTTCCTGGTATGGCCCAGCTGGCCCAGCCTTTATTCTAAGACAGTGTGAGAACGTCAATCACTTCATAATCAACATTCTTTTACACTCGCACTTCTCGAACGCTGAATATTAATGAACCTAATCTAATGAATTCACGTCGCATGTGAGAGAGTAAATGCGCACCTAATGCCTATATCTATAACGTGGAGCATATTCGAAAGATATATTACGCCATTATGTGCGATTCTTTTATTCCCGCCGTTTTCGTGTTAGCATTGACTGATAAAGAACCGGATCTCCGCGTTGACGTCCGCATTTATTGACTTACGCACAAGACATATTTCGCAGGCAATTTCACACGGCAATGTGTCAATTATCATACTTATATGTGCGTAAAGGATTTGCCGTAATTGCAATAAGTCAAATAAGAAATGGGAAAGAAGTGCATGAATGTAATTGCGAACGGACTTCTTTAATCGAATTGATTCGAGCGAAGCAATTGCTTTTGGCTTGCGAACGCATAACGATTCAATGTCGCAATAAACGATTGCATAGCAATAAGCAATAACGAGCAGCAAGCACGTTTCAATGCTTTTTTCGCGTGCGTATTTTAGCATACGGATAATGAATTGATTTCCAAAAAAATAATTGTTAATTAACTTTAAGAAGCTAGACAAATTCAGATTTCTTAAGAAAAATAATTGCTAGATTTGAATTTGAAGAATGTTGAGAATCATATCACATATAATTTAAATTTCATCATTTGCATTTTGATCAATCTCTCAGACATTTGCTAGATCATATTCGCAATATTCCTGAGCCATTAAACAAGTCGTTACTGTTAGCTAGTTACTTAGTGAATATTTAATTAATTTTATCTTATAGCTAACTGGAAGTCTACTGACTGAACAAGTAATGCAAGGAAGAAACAATGGTATAACAACTGTGGAATTGTTTATGAAAATTCATAATAAATCAAATTGAGCATACAACACAGAATTGGTTTTAAATATTTTTGAGGTTTTGGCAGAAAACTTAAATGCTTTAAATCAAAACATTGTGTATTGATATTAATTGATATTAATCAATATTAGATAGGTATTACTAAAAAATAATTTCAGATCTATGTTGGTCGAATCATTCCTATAATAAAAATTTCAAGATATTTGACTATATTTTGACTTTTTCTTGATTATAGTACTTAAGACGGTTCTGCCACCATAATACCATCTTGCAATTGTATTGAATTACATGAGCAAACATTGCACATTAGTTTTTTCTTTGTTTTGCACGCGAGTTACTCACATTGATTGAATGCAATGCGAATCTGCATCATGCAAATGCCGCCTGCATCGTATTTTATTCCGCTGCGTTTCGCCTGTAATATCAATCATGCCGTTTCATTTTTATGCAACGTTTTTAATTTGCTAATGCAATCCGCGCTCTGCATGCGTGCATGTGTGCAATTTGAGCAAACGTCCTCGACCTTTTAATAAGAAACACCGTAATGCTAGTGCTGATTGTAAATCTAATGTGTTTCCATCATGATGATTATTTTTCTTTTATTCAAATTAGATTCCATATCTTATACACTTCAAAACAAAGTTTTTCAAACTATGAATTTGGGCCAATTTAGTGCCAACTTAGTGCTAACTTTTGATAGATAAACTTGAAATTTTCTGGCATAATTGAAAACTCGAGGAAACCCAATAATTAAAGGTCAAGTTCATGACAAAATAGGCAGTTGGTTGATAATTTGTGTCTTCGTTTATGCATTGCAATCCGTCAAGTTATAGGGCGCTGTTGATGTGCAAGAATATGAAGTGCAGATAATTGCTACGTGCTGCATTAAAGAACCGTATCTTGATTGCGTCGTTGATCGACGTCGTCGAAGCGGTAGAACTACTTAAAAAACAACTTCCTGAATGTCGTCGTCATCGTATCAATCGCCTTCTCGACGGATCCATCGTCGTCGTCGTCGTTTGCTGTACAATGCGTCAAACAAGCACGCTGTTCTTTGGCGACACGTCATCATGTCATCGATCAGTTGCATGTGCAGACGACACGTTTTGCGTTTACTGGTTTCAGATCGCAATTTCAGTCAATTCAAGATCATTCAAAACATACATTTTTACATTTTCAATCTTCCCTGACTCAATCACTGAAATTTCAAATGAGCAGAACTTCAAAACTCAAACTGAAATATTGAAGAACTTAAGAATTTTTCAATGTGCTATACTTCATAAAAGTATGGAATATTGTATAAGATTTTAAGCCGATTATAAAATTCAAGTCACATGCTCGTTTTCCACTACTACCGGCAATTTCAATTGCTCTCTGGGAATTAATTCGATTCGAACGGACACCGGTCTTTTCATATTTAACTGGCCTGGCTGCCAACAACCTCAAAAACAGCATCATTTGAACCACCATGTGCTTGTAAATTTCATGTTATGTTGTTGTATTAAATTGGGAATGGGGGAAAAAAACGTTGAAAGTGTAATAACTTTATGCTGGCCCATCAAGCGAATATTTAGTCTTACGTTATTAAAATAATAGGCCTCGACTCGGTGATTGGAATTTGTCTTGGAGCGGCAATAAAGTTGGGCAAGCGCGTTTCGGCATTCAACAGTTTTACAACATCCAACGAGCGAATTGTCTTCCAACCATGTCAAATTTCGGATCATGATTTGCGTTTTACATTTTGATTTTGTTGCAACTATTCGCCAACTAACTGTTGCCTATTGATTGGTTGTAGAACCGCGTAAAATTTGAATTTTCATACAACAATTGTTCCCAATTTGATTTTGAAGCTCTAACATTTAAATTAAGAGTCAATCATTAATTAACTTCCCCATTAAAATTGAAAGAATCAAGTCTATTCTCTGCATTGATCATAAATCATCGAAATGATAGGAATGTTGTGATCGTACAAAAAAAGATGATCGAATCTCTCATCTGATATTCAAATATTCGAATTTTTTGTAAATTTTGCATCATTAATATAACATGAGGAATTTTGCGACTGATACAAATTGAAACACGACTGGCACGATTCAAATGGACATAAATCATTGGAAAAAATCGACATTTCTGTCTGTGTCTCTGATAGAACACTCGTGGCCTCAGACTGAACAGTAACAACAAGCTTGCGGTGTAAAAGAACACTAGATCAGTAGGTCACCCCGGAACACATTCCCGGCTTGCTTCTCAGCACATATTGGCTTTTAGCTTCTTCTAGAGCCAAGGATCTATGTGCGATCAGCTCAGTCATTCACTGAATTCGAGCTGTGGCCGATTACAGGCTTGGATGGAATATCGTGATTTATGGTCGTTAATCAGTCAGAAATTTCATTTAATCCCATTTATGCCGCACAGGAAGAAGAAAATTACTCGAAAAGAATATTAATCTACTATTGTTATTATTATGTCTAGCCAATGTGGTTGTTTATGAGGAATAGCAATGTTTGTTTATTTAATGAGAAGAAATTCATTTCCTAGTTTTACCACAACATCAGGATAATAAGGAAATCAAATTTGTAGTATACAATGATGATCTTTGTGGGATTTTTGAAATTAAATAGTGTAATTGAAAACTTTCCCCAAAAAAATTGAAAAATCTTAACTAGTTGTAAAAATATCTGTTGTTATAAAGACTTCTATTTATTGAACGATTAGGTGCTCGAACAAAAATAACAAGCAAATCAAAATTGTAATATACAATCATGATCTTTGTGGGATTTTTGAAATTAAATAGTGTAATTGAAAAATTTCCCTCAAAAAAATGAAAAATCTTTACTAGTTGTAAAAATATCTCTTGTTATAAAGACTTCTATTTATTGAACGATTAGATGCTCGAAGAAAAATAACAATGTGGTTTCAATAGCTTGTAATAAAGTGGCATAAAAAGCAGTACAGTTGAACAACGAACGCTGTTCTGATAGGTCATGTTCGATTGTTATTACTGGATTATCGGATTTATTTCTTGTTCAATACGGACAAAGAACTAGGCTGGTGATCAGTCAATTGTATTCCTATTAGGGTAACTTTATGAAAGCCACGTGCATTTATTGCAAGAACAACAACAGCAATATTCGAATGCTACTACTGCTCCCAAAACTTCCAATCGCATACATTTGTAGTTTATGAGTTTGGCCCGAATATATTCGGAACAATATGTCGACGAAATGAATTGTTAGTTGTTGGCTAACCATTATATTCAATTAGGCACGTTTTATGATGAATGCAGTAGAAGTCTGCAAATGAAACTAATACGAATTGTTTCAAAAATGCACTGTCAAAGACTCGATTGATTTTCACCTCAATTTTGGTTTGCATTGTTTCATTTGTTCCTGTTCCAAATCTTCTCAAATTCATAACATTCGCTTAAAGTTTGGTACTGAAAAATTAAATGCTTGAATTTTTCATAATTTTGGAATTATTTTGCCAGTTGATTTATTTTGAAGATGCAATATTTGCGCATTCATTCAACTCTCTTTCTCGCTGAATGTTGGCTTCAAATGGCATCGAGTTAACCTCGATTTTTCACATCGAAGTTTCACATCGTCTCTGGCCCCTCCGCGGATGGATGGATGCCTTCCTCATTCATTGCCAAAGATGCCTCCTTCATTCGGCGTCTTCGACGACGTTCGTGCAGACAGCAGAGACGATGGCGAAGAAGTCGAGGATATAATGAGTACTCTGGGCATAAGGCTATTGTCGCCTCGAGGCGCTTTTATCTAAATTTCTTCGGCGCACATCTTCTCGTGCGACTGACTTGCTTTGTGTCGGTCGGTCGGTTCGCAACCACCACTCTTGCAGACGTATCCGTCGAAGAAGACGACGAAGATGCGGAGAAGAGAAGCAAACGGATTTACAGTTACGGTCAGACGGTCAAGACTCGCTGCGTCGCGCACGTAAAATTGATGGCCGATGGAAGACGTCTTGGCAAGAAACAAAGCTTCAATTTCGGAGACGCACGTCATAATAATTACTTATTAGAATAACAACGATGCGCACATTTCATAGATTGCACAGCAAAGGTGGTTCAAGATTGATTGCGCAATGATGCAGTAAGTCGGCATTTGTTGTTCGGTTCATTGTTTCGATGGGCCTATTCATTGTCGCTTTGTTTTCCGTTTCGGCGCGTTGTTTATTCACGTCCATTATGGCAGGTTGACGTGAAGGAATACCAGCTTAAATAATACACGCATGTAATGGCTGGGGAACAGGTTAAGAACACACAACCTGCGCATTAAATATTTGAGTACTGCCATCCATAATCCGCCATCTTCATCGTCGGCTCAAACAGCAACAACCTGTGCGCTCCACATTGTTATTGTTATGAAAATGGGTAGGCAATACCCACGCGTTCAACTCTGCAATCGGTGAACACTTTGGTTTGGTTTCGATCGAGTTGCGGAAGGAATTGAATCAAAACCGAACTCGGTTAATCAAATACAAAATGTTCACAGAAACTAGATTTTACATCAAGATTTGAAACTTAAAAATTCCTTACTTGCTCCCAAAGAAGTCACGAAAAGAATTATCATCAAAAACTTTATGTTGGACATTTAAAGAACAATTACACTCGAATTGAAACCAACATTGATTAATGCATCATAAATGCAGTTTTATTGGTCAATTTTACTCATTGAACAAGAAGAAAATTTTATTCTTGGTAATAATTTCAGTCATAAAACGAAAACAATAGTCGACTGACTAAATTTGGTCAGTTCGTCGGTTGGGACATCTTGTTTCTAATTAAATGTGTTTTTATCGTCGTTTTTGTGTCCAAGTTTTACAGTGGCTAACAATCTGACCGCGCAATATGTCGTTGATGGTAATGACAATGACCATATCACATTTCATTAATAGTAATTTTGAAATAAAAACCCGATAAGATTTTGCTGGTAACCACAACCACATCGCCCACGTTTTTGGGATGCATTGCAATCAGCCAGTCGTCAGATGCATGCATGAATTTGTAAGTGGGCTGGGAATCAAGGTTATTTATTTGGAAATCACATTACAAAATTACCAAAGTTCTCATTCGTCATTGGTCGTTGACGAATGAGTCCCAAATGTTATATTCTTATTTGGTTCTATTCTAGACTCTCGATGTTAGATACAATTTTATGTTTAATAATCCGATGTGGAAGATGGTTTAATTAATCGAAAAATCACATTAATAGTGAATCAGAGGATCAGTAAAACAATTTCTGGATATTTCTTAAATTAATTGGCATTTGCATTCTGCAGCAAATTAGAAAATTATTATGTTATCTAGTTTTGCATTGCTAACTTTCCTCATTTCAAAATTAAATTTCTTCAGATTTCATGTAGGAAAATATAACGAACTAATAGTTAGAACTTCGTTAATTTTATAAATTTAACATGTGATTACAAGAAAATCTTATGAATTTGTTTCTTGTATTTGGTTTGGAAATCTTCATGCAACTCTGCATTCAATTTGAAACAGTATTCACAAAATATGGAAAAATTAGTAAGGGAAAGCAGAATCAAGGAAACGAGTACCTTGTTGAATCGTTTACCAAGCTCTAAGCGTTTACACTTTTCTATTTTCTCCTGCGCTCTGCTTTGAAACCTAAACATTGCACACTGACAACAGCATTTATTAGCGCCGACTTGAAATTAACGCCTTCTAGTGCAACATAATTAATCCCATTCACTTCTTTTCCATTCGGCTCCATTCTATTCTTCTGATCCCATTGCCATGCTATGCAATGGACCAGACCGAGAATGAGAATGGGACGCGGGCGCAATTTTCTCTCTATGGATACTTTATTATGGACCTCGTCCCTTTTAATTATCGCATTTAGAAGGTGTTTGCGTCCTTTAATCTTGCCTTTTGTAACCAAACCCATTGAGCTTGATGATTGCGTAATTTCACAGCAAATAACATATTATTACAGTTTATAGAGCACGAGCCGTTTCTAAAGTGTTGACATGTTTCGTACATTGAGCCAATAAAAATACATGGTTGAAATTTGCAATATATGACTTGATCTGTTCTGAACACAATAAGCAAATATTAATGTTGATACGTTTTCATGTTGGTTTTCCTGGAGGTTTTAATATCAGTAAATTGTAAAGACGTTGGTGTTCCACTTGTCTGCCAAGATTTTCACATCGCATCGTAACAACAAACACTTATTAAAGTTTCATCTCGAAGTTGTAGCAGTCTATCTATGCACTGCAGTGACATGGACAGACAGGCCTACAACTTGATATCAGACTATACAGTTTATAGACAGACATTTATAGTAGAGGAAAATTTCCTTGGGAGTGCTGCATTATTTTTCACTTTTCACTGCTGCAGAGATGCTGCATTTGCCTTTGCGGCATATCGTATCACATGCGTTTGCTTGCTTGCTTGCTTGTAGGCTGCATTTATTACAAACGAACGCTCGTTAATAATAAATGCATCGCACTGAAAACAGACGGGCGCATTTGAGACAATGTCTGACGCCTGTAAGATAAACAAATGTCTTGGCGTGTGTTTAGTTCGGATTTTTCTTGTCTCTTCATTTTTCAATGAAATTCAATTTGAATATCAGTTTGGTATCGAATTAGTTAAGCTTTTATGTCTTCTTTAATCATTTCCTCCATAGTAGCATTATTTCTTTGGAGAAGTATCATAAACTTAGTTCAATAATTGTGTGTTCAAAAATTAGTCATGAATCATGAATCTTATAAGAATTTCATGATCAGTATTCGTTCGGTTGGAAATTCACTGAGAAAATTTCATATCTTGTTCAATATGTAAAGAGTAATTTACAAATAGATATTTAACTTGGTTGATCTCACTCGTTTTTCCTCGTCGTGCAAACTGTAGCATTGGCTGCAGCATTGTGTGGGCAAATTGTAGAAATACGGTCACAGTTTTCATTTTTGCTCAATTTGCCTGCGCCTTGCTCCTTCAGCTTCTGCCTACCGTCTCTCATAAACTATTGGAAGCATTTCCAAATGAATATGTTTATTTTACTATCGCGTGCCTATTCATGCAGCAAAGCAGCCCAGCTTTTATAGCAATATATGAGAGAAAGATGAATTGCTTTACTTTTAATCGAAGCAATTACATTTATTTAATTAGTTTTATGAAATATTGACTTTGCGACACTTATTTCCCAATGAAATTATGACTTCATGGTGGGAATTTTGAAAAATTGAAAATTAAAGTTTACCTGAAAATATTTTCTAAATTTTGAATAATTCTGCAAATATCTTTTTGGTTAAATCCACTACGAAAAGATAATGAATTATGTATTTTATGCATCTTAAATAGTTTGAATTGCAGCTATAAAGTGAATATTTTACGCCTGAAGCCTACCTTTATAATAGTAGCTCACCAAGTGTAAAGCTCTGCTCACATTGTACTTTTCTCGAGCATTTTGCAATCATTTGGTGAGTGCGTCCTTGGCCGGGCTTTAATAATCAGCTCTCTTGACTGCTGCTACTGATGCAATGTAATCTGTACCTATAATTCTTTGTAGGCATACGCTTTGTCTGTTCGATTGCCGTAATTGCTATTATAAACATAATTGCAATTAAAAAACATTGCTACTTTTAGTAGTCTACTTCTAAGCTACATCTACGCAATTCGCTTTCGATTTTTTGCTCTGAGAGTTATGTGCTAGGTGATTGTTGAAGGATGTCGAAATTTACCATCCATCATCTCAATAAGTAATCAAGTACATAATAATAATTTTGTTGTTTTGAGATAAATCTTCAAATCCCTCGAATAAATTTCTTTTAATTTTTTTCATATTGATAGACCAATGAAATATTTCTACTCATAAAATTCACAATTGTCAGACAATATAATAGAATTCTTAGAAAATATATTGTATCGATAAGATTACTGACATTAATAATGATCGTTAAGTTAAATACTTGTAAAAATACACTATAAAATAAATTACATATGAGATACGATTAGATTAGATAGGTACAATTAAATGAATAGTAATTCATGTCAAGCGATTATCGAAAGTTCCCGACGTGATTTTTGCCCAATTTTGCAACTTGTTCCAAATTGGAATGTGCAAATATGAAACGTATTTCATTTCATTTAAGCTGACTTGAAAATCAACAATGACATGAATTGATGGCATATTCTTCAGGATTGTGAGTGAATAATTGATCGTGTTATCGACATCACAATTTGTTTCTTAGCAATGTTCTTGATGTACACTTGACAATGAGACGATTTACAAAGAGAAAAATGTCTAATCTCAAACGGAAATGTAAAAGACAGTCTTAAATGATAATATTCTACAATTCTTCTCGTTGTTGCCATTCTCGTTGTATGCAGTTCCAATTCCAGTTATCTATTCATTCATATTTCATCGTTTTGCTTCAACAATCGTTATTCTACATATACATGCGTGCATCTCTTGGTGATTCGTACATATGCCAATCTATTCTCTTCTTGTCTGCTGGCGACTGTCAGCGTTGTTAGTGTACTGAATAATATTCTTTTGAGTTGTTTATCGTGCAACCAATGATTAACGATATGAAGAATGTGAGTGAATGTAATGAAATGCCGTTGACAACGGAATTCTTCATATGTCGGTACTTTTTTTTATCGGATTTGCAAATGATTTAAGTATAGAAGTTGAACTGGTTGATTTTGCACTCATCTAACAGAAATTTTGCCAAGGAATTAAGTTGAGGATATAGTGATAATTTGGGAACGTTAACATTAAAAGGTCATGTTCAATGTTTTCGCTATTAAAGGCATCCATTCGTTAAGTATTTGCACGGAATAAACAAATTGTCAAAATGGGTCTGCATATTTTCACTCACATAGGAAGCAATCGAACGCCATTCATATACACATATAGCGAATAAATATTTATTCAGCTCTTAAAAAGAATCAGCGTACAGATACAAATGACGAGTGTAAATAAACAACTGCCAATTTCGTTGTATTTTGCTGTCGCGATTATTGTTATTGTAATGTCTGCACTCGCCTTATAAGGTCAATAATATTTACAATTAGTGATTTCATTTCGATTTTTCCGTCATCATCTCCACCGTCTTCTCAGGTGGTTGGTTTGCAGCGCAAATATTTATTATTCGTTTCTTTGTTTCAGGTAAGCTGACTTCATTTCCTCTTCTTCCATTGTGCGTCTGCTCGCTGAGAAAAGCAAAGCAGCAGCGAACGGTTTCATAAATCCATCTAGTTCGCAAGCGGTGTTCGCGAGAGCCAACGAAAAAGTACGTAACGTACGACCGGTAAGCAACTAACTTGCGAGCAGTGTAATAAACTGGTCGTTTATTAATTAAACAAAGGTAGGAAGTAAAGCAAACAGCTTCATGCGCTGTTCTATTCGGTGCATGAAGGAATGCCTCCTCGTTTTTGTTGCTGTTGCACTGTCCAAGTAGCTCTCGCATTTTGTGTAGGTGCAATGCACTCTTACTTGCATCCGTTCGATCGTTGGGAATGAACTATTCTCATCTGCATACGAGTGCACTTGCAAACTATTCGCAGACAAGTTGCAAATGCATTGCGAGTAAATAGAGTCTCCAACCGATCGCTTCCAATGTCATAAATTGTTGGCCAAGTAGGAAAATTCATGCTCAAAAGTTCCAAGTTGCACTAATTGATTCATAAGACAATTTTTGTAGCATTATCTCCAAGAAAAATTGTCTCAATTTGGTTTCAGAAACAGCGCCCTCTTTATTCATTTGAATCTCTTGCTACATTCAACAATATAAAAAAATAACACCATTTGAAAAAAAACTAAGAAGAAATAGTCCATCTAGTATTTTGCATTAAATGACGCTTAATTAAAACGCATAATACAATTTCTTGGAATAAGATTGTTGCAAACATATCACCGTTTTCCGCCTTAAACCATATTACGTTGGTTTATATAATTTCGTATGTTATTTCAGCGCTTATTAATGAAATGAAGTATAATGCATGGGAGAGGAATGTGAACGAGTTTGTTAACAAACAACTAACGAGCAAGAGTTGCGGTTAATTTACAAAAAGGCATGTTAATTGCATACTTGAAGGAATTACGGCGTCTTCTTTGACTTTACACATTTTGTATGTTTTCTCAATTCTGAAAACTGATAAACAGGTACAAGTCGCAGTTATAAACAAACAAGACTGAATTACATTTTCATGAGTCACTTGGTAAATTACTCTTACATTCTTATATCGTGCCAGAACAATCGAAATTATTTGCTATAATTAATAACAACGGGCAGTAAATTTGATTTTGATTCGTGGAATAATACTTATTCCAACTCTTATTGTTCAAATATGACATGACGTGCATTTGTTTTTATTTTATGCAGTCAACATTTTTTCTACATAAAATAACGCATTTACATGACTTGACATGTAAATTCATGCTGTGCCATCTTTTCTGTGACATCAAAGAAACAAGGCGGACATTTGCCGGTTTGATATGATGCATACAAAACTGAGATAAGGAAAAGCAGTCGACATTATTAAATATTTCACTCCGAAAGTAATAAATTTGTACGTGCATGTGGTGTTTCATGGCCTGGGATTCACAGAATATGAATATCATATGTTAGCTAAGTTGTAAAGAGTTTGTTTACCTCGAAATTTCCTTTTTTGATTGAAATCTGAATTCTTACCATTTTTGGTATTTTCATCCAGGAAACGTTTAACGTTTAGGTTCACATGCAAAATTTAGTTGAGGACATTTTTAAGTTTAAATCAATACTTTTCGATACACATATATCTCATTAATTGCTACTAGTATTTTCACTCAATTACAATTCAACAATGTAACATGTTTTATGAATTTTCATATTTCTGCTAATTTTTGAAAGCAATTCTTGTGATTTGCAATTTTATCTACATTTGTTAACAATCTTCTTGGACCTCTTTCAAGAATTTTTCCTTTCAATACCTCTTGATTTTCATTTAGCAAATGATGATTTCATAAAAAAGAAAGTGACTTTAGGTAAATTTGTTATGAATTTTGTTATCTTTGCCTAATAATCCATTTGAACCAAATTGCATGTAAATTAGCACATGATATCATTCCTCAATGAGTGGAAATTTATTGAATTCAACTCGAATATGTCAAAGCATGTAGCACTCAGTTTGAAATCAAGTCAAGAAGCCACTTCAATTACCATGTTTAGATTGATTAATACGTCAAGGTGTATACGATGATAAATATAAACGAGAAAGGGGAAATTAGAAAAAAAAACATGCCAACTTTTGTGGAATCGTGCACCACGACAATATTACTTATTCCACATGTTCAAACATTTCGCTATGTACGTCCACGTTTTGTTTCATTTCGCCTCGTTCATTACCTCTTGTGATAGCAAATCACAAGTAGCCAGAACTCTCTCATATTTTCTCGTATCGTTGTTAGCAGCCACGTACCCAGACACAAAATGTGTTGTGCAATATATAATTTAAAACTCAAGAAGTCACATGACGGGCCACCGTTGGAACTTTCAACTGTTGGTATTTTCAACACTCTCCATTCGTAGGAACTTTATTAGACTTGATTTTTGCACTGAAAACGCGTTCTCCTCGCGTACGTCGACCATTTAGCGATCTCTCTAATGGGCAGATAGATAGCATCGCAGCTTTTCGTTTCGGATTCGGATTGGAAATATTGTTGATATTTCCAATCTGTGCGCGCGCGAGTGGGATCTGTTTAAGATCTAACAGAAGGAAGTTTTGCAATATGCCACGCGCACTCGCACTCATAATATACGAGCGGGGTCGGTGGGCATTGTTGATTCTCTCTTGTGTGTGTCGTACGCCATGCAGCGAAATGAAGCAATAAAGCACGGTTCTCATAATAATTTTCGCCGCGCACGAGTCGTCGTGTCCGCGCTCTCTTGAATTTTTCTGCATGTGTGTTGCCGTTTGGGTGGTCATGCACATTTGTCTTCATTTCGCCTTTGAAATCCCTGCTTTACTGCTGCAGTCGCAAGAACTGGCCAACCGAATGCGATTTTTGCGGCGAGCGGAAATTTTCGATCTCTTGAATCGACCGAACGACAAACGAATAACAATGAAAACGAGCGGTCGTGCTACCGCAATAATGATTTTCAGAGATTCATCGTTTTAGATTAGTGCGGCACAACTTTCCCTAGTTAAAATTTGAAGAAGTTATGTCAATGCGCTTGTGAAATATTCCAAGCGTGTAAACTCATATGCAAATTTTAAGAGAGATACAGAAAGTTTTTCAAATTATACATACTTTAAGAACGTTTAAAAATTACTTGCAGAAACTGTTTAAGCAAATATTTTGATCTGTCTTCTTGTCATAAAATTATCAGTAAATCTTTTCAATAGTTCAGATTTAAAGCGATTTTCCTTGGTATCATAGGAAATTACACATTTTTAAAATGTTTTACTTTAAAGTGCAATAATATTTGCAACAAAAGAAATCATGGCCTAAAGTTTCTTTCTTTCTTTTGAACTCTGGAACTTCTTCTTTACCATAAAATTATCAGTAAAGTTTTTCATGAGTTCAGATTTCAAGCGATTTTCTTTGGTATCATAGGAAACTACCACATTTTTTTAATTTTTTACCTTCAAAGATAATATTTGAAACAATGGTCTAAAGTTTCTTCATCTCATTTGAGTTTGAAATTTGTTACAAGTTTGAATCAACAACAGTTTTCTTTGTTACGATACAAATTATCAGTTAAACTATTAAAATAATTCAAGTCATTTTCTTCAGTATCATCTGAAATAACAAGAAATCTTTAGTGGATACAAGAAGACATTTCAAAAGATATTTTTCTCTACTATCAGACAGAATGTAACAATGAACAATTAGATATGCAAGACATCTATTGACGTCGTTAGTAAATTAATGCGCATCCTCGTTATAAATTAATTAATTGTCCCGATGCAAATTGATTTATTGCAATTAAACTACCACTTGCATCGACGCATCGCGAGCATTTCTGTACATGTGTCATCTATCATGTCAATTAATCAACGCGTGCGTGCAGAACGGCAAATGCAACAATACAAGATAGTTGCGATCCCTAGTATTTATAACAACATTGTGCGCACGAAGATTGATACATAAATCCATTGGGCGCAATAATTCCCATTTGGTGTGTGAGCTGTCATAATTGAGCATTTCAATTGCGTACGCATTCGGTGGCACGCCGATTGCGCAATCGGAAATCGAAATTGAGCTTTCGACCGCGTGCATTTTACAATTTAAAATTACAAATTGTAATTTACATTCGTTCGTTCGTTGGTTCTTTACTTTACGCATGCGTTCGCATTGAACATCCATTTGCCCATTGTGTCTGTCAGACTCGTCTTGTTAAAGTGTTTAATTGTCGAAATTTATTTCCATCGAATTATTCATGAATCGTATGCCAACGCGTCGTTTGTTCACGCATTCGACGCTCAATTGTGCAATTAACAAATAAATCTGTGCGTGCGTGCGTGCAGACTGCCGCACACACAAATTCTTCCTCTTCGTCTCGTTTTGTTTCACATCTCTTTGACGCCTTCGATGGCAAAATAATTTTTAAAATTTCAGTTGTTGAATTTTCATCAAAACTGGCGAAGCTCATCATTGCAAGTAAACATTCAACGTTTGTAGGTTTAATTGTCACCAACTTGCAGATTGCAGAAATATGTAATTTGTAAACGATCATTTTGTTTGCTTGACACTGACACGATTTTAACAATTACCATCTGAATTAACGTGACATGCACTTAAGAAGTTCAGCTTCTCATTGTGTAATTTAATTGAAT
>JARJDZ010007728.1:0-10501 GCA_030264555.1 Aleochara sp. GC000083
AGCTTTTCTTGGCTATTTTCCTGCCTTCTGTTACCGGCTGTTTCTGGCGATCGACTTGTAATGACCCTATCTGACATAAAAGCCGACGAGTGTAACGCTCGGCCAACCGAAGAACAAGCCCCAGCCTTATGTAATTATTACATTCCAACGTGATCGAAGCGAATAATAACGCGCGCTTGCCAGCCGCATTCAGTTCTTCTTCGGCGCTCGATGGCTTGGCTCTCTGCGTCCGTTTTTGTGTAATATGCATTGACCGAGCAAATACGCAGTCGAAGTGCATTGCTGGCCGTCCATTGATCGCGACTATTGTAATGACGTGCAAAAAGGCGCGCGCGTCATTCGCTGCGAAAGGCCATGCAGGAAATGCCGGACTGAAAGCGACAACTTTATGAAAAACTAATCATGCGCCTCGCGTGCGTTTATGGAGGCAATTTCTTGCGCACTTCTTCGATGCGCGCGCGCGCCATCGACTCTAATAATAAGTCATCGCTTTTTTACCTAGCTTCGCGCAACTTTATTCGTGCTTCTCGCCGCAATAGCTCACTCACGCACTGAAGAAGAAGTTGCAAGAGTCGTGTGTAGTTCATCGCGTGTGTGCGCATTTTCTCTGCGAGTCGTCCTGGTGAAGTTAACCAGCGAAACGTGCGCACAGTAGAACGCATACCGTTATCCTAGGCACGTTCTTTCGCCTTCGCGCACTCGAACAGCGAACGATGTTTGTTATGTTCGGTCTACGATGAGGAAAAAATATGCCTTGCATTCTTTATAAATTGCTCTTTCAAATGGTAATTTCAAGTCCGCGATAGCGACGAGACGGGACATGTCGAGCCATCTTTCGATCTTCAACTTCATAGAAGTTATTTTGCATTGTCTTCCACTCCAGCCGGTTGCGATGTTTGTTGTGATTTCTGACGAGTCAATGAAGAAAACGAAACAATGCAATCCACGATCATAGAAAATGAACAAAAAGTAAGATGAATGTTCGTTCCGAGTCCAAAGACTTGGAAATTGTTGCTACAGTTATTATTGTCTAATAGATGCGTCTCTATTGTTTCGTTCGAAATGAGTTGCTTCAAAATTTTCAGGTACATATTTGAAACATAGTTTCAATGGAATGGAAAGTTCCTCGTTCGGTTCTTTTTTTCGTGTTGCGAAACAAACGAAGCTATAAGGCATAGATTTTTGTTTGGGCATATGAAATTCCCGAGCACCTTTTATGCGCTCCCAGCTTTATGCAGACATCCAAGTCTTCGTCTTTGCGTTGGAAGCCTTCGGAGCGCCGAAAGGGAAGCTGGCGCGCATATTGAAAGACATAAGTTGCGAAGGCGTTAGATCATGATTTCGATGCAGATGCCACACACAGCGAACGCCTTGATATGGAAATTGAATTCGATTTCGGCTGCCGCCCCCAAAACGTGCATTGTTTTCGAACGCTGCGCGCGGTGTCTTCAATATTTATGAGCGCCAATAACTTTGCGAACGGCTTTCATTCCTTCATTCAAATATTTTTTCATCACACAAATTTGATAGAAACTTCTCCGCGGGAAATTCCATTCGGAATCATTTCGGGACGAAGTGAGCCTCCGAGAATGAAAGGCTTTGGATGTAAGATTAGAGGCAACTATGGAACGCGATGGGAGCTGGAGCATGTGTGATTCTTGCTACAGTAGACTGGTGGTTGGGCAAAAGTGTTTAGAACCGGCAAAACGGCACTTTGCGAGGAGCATTCGCACAAAAACACGCCGAAACACGCGCCGCATTGTGCCGGCAGAATGCCAGTCGGCAAGTGGATTAATGCATTGTTTCACATTCTAAAACGGTTATTAAGACAATGGCGATAAATTTGCGCTTGGAAATTACGTTTTGTGAATTTTGTCGGCCAAGAAATGCGCCGTTGGGTTGCGCTCAAAATTCATGCGTTCGCGCAACCAGCAGAGAAGTGCAAGAAAACCGTTTGGTTGTTGCTAATGAAATTACGCCGAAATGAACGTGGCACGTTTACGAGATAGTATGAAGCTACCTTAGAATTTATTGCGTCGTTATTATTATATTTGCGAAATATTTTGAGGGTAACATCTTCACAGGATCATAACTGAAGGATGTTTGCAAGTTCATTATTTTATACTCTCTTAGTACACTATCATACACCTATAGCGTAAAAACAGATAAATAGGATGATAATCATGAAAAATCAAAGTCGTACTTTTGCAAACTAAAAATATAATTTCTATAGAGTTATTGGTTGCGGAGAAAAAAATTCCAAAAGTTGTACATCTAAAGAAGTCCTGCTTCCAGATTGATTTGTTACTCTATAATTACTATAATTCACTACCGCTAATTTAATACTAAGTTTCGAAGTATACTTCAAACTCATAAGTTTGCATTACTTTAATTAATTTTCTTGCCTCTTAGATTTTTACTACCCTGATTTTTAATCTAAAGTTATAAAACTTTAACAATCTGTTATGAATTTCAACAAGTAACTATTTGCAATTTTCCTCAATCTTACCCCACTCAGTTAATTAAAAGTTTGCATGTAGTTAATGAACATGAAGATTTTTACATATTTGATTTCTAATCTATTTATTTAATGTGTAACATCTTATGATTTCTGAGTTTAAATTTGTCAAAGAATTTGCAAGTCAAATATTTGCACACATCAGAGGTTTAATAAATTATTATTATAGCATCAATACATGATGCTAAATGCCAAGCAAATATAACAACGATTAGAAGCTACATTCACTTTGAAGTGCACTTTGTGCAACAAAACGCGAAGCGTTCCTCTTCATCTTCTGCAAATCGCGAACGCAAACATTTGCCTCGATCATAAATTAGCAATGAATAATGTCTGCCATCCGCCATAAAATGTGCAAATGGCGAATGATTACACCGTTTACACCATGCACCTTTCACTTCACTGCTTCTTCAGCTCCATTCCGCACTTTTTACGACTTCTTTCGTTACGTTTCCTACTTCTTGCACTGCACTTCCGCAATATTGTGTTTGCTCAAGTGATGCATGCATGTCTGATAACACAAAACCACGCATGATGGTGACTGGTCTAGACCCACAAAGACAATTTACGGTTAGATTGTCTCATTTTGCGGAACTATCTCATTCAGCTGTCACATCCCCGTCCAGTTTGCGATAACTCAACTTTGCATGAAGCGCGCTCTTCAAGCGTGGCACTCATAAACAAAGTGCGCAAATCTATGCGAGCGGTTTGCGCGAACTTTTGTCGTCTGGCATTTAGCATGCGCTTGTTACATTTTAAGTGAATATGAAGAATGCGATGCTGCGATGCTCGCACAGCTCGAATCTAGTACATCTGATGTTCGAATGCATCCTGCAAGGCGAGGAATTTGCATGTGCAAATGTCACACGGGTGCAACCACTCGCAAATGGTGCCCTGCGGGGGACATAAAATAAAACGCGATTTAGAACGGAATGCATTAAGATGTTCTCTCGTATGAAATCGATTTGCAGCGAAGCGCTCTAAGAGCCGAGGAAAAAAGTTGGAAAATTTATGTTGCATTAAATTATTGAATTGCGGTTTATGTTTGATAGCGCGGTTGGGGTTTTGCTAGGAAATGCACTTCGTTTGCATCGCATTAGACGAGTTCTTATGACACATTGAACTTTCATGCGTCTCGAGCTGAAGAGCAGAAGAATCGGCCTGAATACGTTTGCTGTCATCCGGGAAACGAGGGAAATGGAGTAAATGTTTATTTGCGAGTGCAATGTGGACATAACGAGTTGAGAACGTTGACGTGCCTTGGAATTATTTAAACCGGTTCACCGGTTTCGTATTACATACAAAGTAATTTGCAATTGGATTTGCATGTAATAGAGAAGAGAAAATACGAAAGATTTCATGTGAATTGATTTCTTATTTTTTAAATTGAAATAATCTTCAACTATTTAAAAGTAGTAAAAGTTTTCTTTGTTTTGTAATTGATTAAATCTTCAACCGATTGAGATATGACTTCATCTTGTTAGCAATGCGAAAATTCGACTTTCCGAGCCATGAAATTGGGTCAATGAATTTCGCAATAAGAGCTCCCCCGTCAGGACTCGACTTTGTTCGAAGAGATGCGCAATCTCGTAATTTCGATTGCAATTCCGATGCGATGCGATCATTGCAATTGTT
Source organism: Aleochara sp. GC000083 (assembly GCA_030264555.1). Taxonomy (NCBI): domain Eukaryota; kingdom Metazoa; phylum Arthropoda; class Insecta; order Coleoptera; family Staphylinidae; genus Aleochara; species Aleochara sp. GC000083. Next base: position 4,154 of record JARJDZ010007728.1, read on the forward strand.
CGTTGCTCGGCTTCCTCCTTCTCCGGTGCATCGTGCAACAACCACAAGTCGAACCGAAGCGCACTAATGAAAGATGCATTATATCCCTACCTAACCAAACGTACTTCTCGAGGAATTCGCGTATGTGATGAACACAGCGCGCCCGAAGGATTTCGCCGAAGGAAGCCTCACGTTCGCTTTAATTAAATGCATGTAAACAATCCCGGTTTGCTCACGTAATTGTTTAATTAAACATTTTTATCGAAGCGCTCGTTTTTATGAGAATCTCGCGGATTTTGCATATCAGCTGAATGGAAAGTTTACTTCCTGCTACTGTGATTCCACGCAATTATCGTTTTATTCCTGCGGTTTTAAATCCACTTCACAGCTCCGTTTTTTTTTTCGGTAATAGACGGTTTGAAGAGCGTTTACATCGAGGCATTTCCGGCCTCCTTTCCAAGCTGCGCATAAACAACGCGCTCTTATTTTGATAGATTATTATAAAACCGTTATTAATGACGCAATTTATAAGTGCTGTTGTTGCTCGTTGCTATCATTTAAGCACATCTCGAATATCTTCGCGTGTAATCATTCTAAATCATTCGACTCGAACACATCAAATATGCATTAAATTGCAATAATGCTTGTTTTGTCCTCCGCGCAGCATCCCGGAATGTTCATGTGCTGCCGCCCCCTTTTTCCTCCCGTGCGCAGATTTTCATTCTATTTGTAATATGCCGGGGACAATTTCATTCCGGGCGCGCTCGAATCGTGCATATTACATATTTTCTTCCATCACGCGCGCGCGCCCCCCGTCTGCCGGCCTCCTTCTTGTTTGTCATTCTATTTCCGCGTGTATTCATCATGTGCACGATATGATATCAGACTCGCCGCCTGCTCCTTTCATGCATGCCTCAGCCGACTTCCAAGGATAATGCGAATTCCACTAGCGACGACATCAACGATGTCGCGCCGCCCCCGCACAACATTTACAAGACAATGTCATTGAATAACTTGTACGCTACTCTTTCCATGATGAAGATGGTGCGGGCTCGGGGGCGGCACGTCTGCAGACATAATAATAACTTGGCGCATATTTCAGGAGCGCAACGATGATTTTTTTCCAGTAATGTGTTCGCGTTGGGTGGCTTTTGTTGCCGCCGTTCCGATGCTGTTGGCGGTGTAATTAATAATCGGTAGTTGCTTGTTTCGCTCGTTCGCGACCGTCCATGCCACGCAAATGTGATTAATGAAGTGCTCGGCAATTTTTTTCCGATTATAAAATATGCTCGTGAGGGGCGGCAGCCGGTATTTTGTTACGAAATTCCATGCGGTCTCATATATTTTCTTCCTCCTTGGTGACAGTTTCTTCTTCGAAGTTTGTTATTGCTTTCTCAAATTAGTATTTTTCTACAACTTCTTCCAAAAGATTTATGCTCATTATGATATCATATTATTGATCTTCAATCATCACATTTTGAGAAATTTTTCTGAAAATTTTACCCTTAAAATTTTCATCCTAACATTTTTTGAAGATATCATTCAGCATGAAATTCCAACACAAAACTATATTTTTATTGTTCCATCAATGGCATTACATACCATCCACCTTCTTCAACAATACCTCGAGTTATTAAAGATTCCTATCGTTGCAACGCGAACAAATCGTGCAAATAACATTCCGCAAAATCCTCCGTGCATCCCTCATCTTTTTGCACCACCTTCCTCAAAACCGTCTGAAGAACTATTCATATTTCGTTTACACATTTCTCAGGTTCATACTTTTCGCGAAAATTTCGCTAGGGGTGCTTCGTTATTAAAACAAATTGCACCATTTCGTTCGTTTCGTATGCGCATTAAACGCGAGCGAAAATGTTTTACGACTTTGGCGAATGTCGTCCGACTCACCGAAGAACAACTTTGCGCATTTTGGCAGCGAAGACGACGATGTATAGGGCGCTCGTTTGCGTCCTAATGTTCCATATTTGCAGACAATATGCAGAGACTTTCAGGCTTTTCTTGAAGGCATACTTGTTCAACTTACTTGTTCCTCAATACGGACTCGAATCCATGAAAATCGCGACAGTGAAGATGCTGAATGAACTTGAATTCCGCAAGATGTTGAATCTCTGTGTTGAAGAGTTTAAATTGCATTTTTCATCCAGCACTACAAAACTCTTCCTCTTGAGTTTAACGCAGAAGGACGTTGAACAAACAGGAATATTAAAATGTTTCATTTGTCTAGCATGGACAAATAGTAATTTCATTTGGAATTAAATTTCGCATGCTGCATAGAAAAAACGTGAATTACATCTCCTCTTTTCTATTTTCTGCATTTCCATTTTAATTTGCTTACAAATTATTAAAGTTACATTATTGAGGGAACAATAAAGAAACACTATTAGTTTATTATTAGATTATTGCTCGTACTGGAAGGTCAACATGTTATTCAACCATTCTTGTTGCCTTTTAAGGCATGAGTTCAATTAATGCGACTGCAGAAATATTTCTGGAGTCACGCAATTTCCCTTATATAGTTTGCACTAAAATTAAATTACGAATATAAAACGCGCACTTTTCTAAAAGTACCTTGATAAATTTCCGGCCTTAAACTAACATTTACTTAAAGAGAAAATTGCGCTCAAAAAGTTTTCCATTGTTCGACGTATCCGAGGCGCATTTTCTGCATAGAAAATTAAAAGTGTTTGTAATCGAAGAAAGAAACACTAGACAATGAACATTTCACCGACGATCTTAGCAACCCATCGGGTTTTTTGGGCAGCACTTTCCATCCGCTTTCGACGATGGGTGAAAGCGCGCGCAAACTTTACGTTCATCTGATAAGTGCGCCCGATAAGAAGCTCCACGAACTCGTGAAGTTGTGGGTGGCTCTTCGAAGGGAAAAGTCCACGATGGAGAATTCCCCGCAGGACGAAGGCAAAGAAATAAGGTGTGAACCCACTGAGCGACCACTGAGATAGTCGATTCACTTCTTCGCTCCAACCTCATATATCCCACACGTATGTTTGTGGCCCACAAGCCCTGCAGGCTCCTCGGTGTAATCAACTAGCGTGATTAATGTGAAAAACTGTTCGTTAATCTCCCTCGAGGAGGCGGCATCTACGCCCGAGAGAAAACTATTCTTCACGCTTACTGCCCGCGTATTTCACGCATCTGCAACAACTCAACAGGACCTGCTCTTTGTTGTTGCCCATTCCCGTTCGGTTCCTGCTCTCCAGGTTCTGTGATTTAGCTGAGAGTTGCGAGCATTTATTGCAACATTCAATATCCGAATTGTACGCATCGAATCACCAAAGGAAGTAAACAACCACTAACTGTATAGATTCGATGTGGAACTTCCGGTTTAATGATTCCAGGATAAATTTATGCGCTGGCTTGATCGGAATCCGTTTAACATTGAGAAGAATCAGATTAGCTTTCCAAATATCATCATTTACAAGTACATTGTGATTGAAACAGAATTCATTAAAGTTAAACGAGGGTGATTAAAATATTTTTGCATTCCTTCATTTTTTGATGCAAACAAAAACGTAATGACTTAAATAAGTTAACGTTCATTATGCTTCACGAGGTTTTTCGTTCACATTTCCTCCTCGCATTTTTACATTGCAACTTTTTACAGCTACTCTCTAATATTTCATTTGCATCTTTATTAATTACCAAACTCAATTTCCATTCATTTAATATGCGTTTTTGTTTGCATTTCAAGGGCTGCTTTTTTCATGTTACTTTGTAATTTTAATTTGTTAATTTGCCTCATCTAATCTCAATTTCAAACATATTTTTATTGCCAAGAAATTTACAATTTGCAATTTTTTGATTTTTGTTTCCTTTACTTGCAGAAGGGACCTACGAAAAGAGAAATGGTATGAAGGAGTCAGATCATTGCGGCGAAACGGTAAGTGATCCACAAATAATATTCGATTGGCCAATTTCTTTTCGTCCTCTCTCAATGCGCACTAATACTCATAATGATCCCGATCTTTACACTCGGTAAGCTCTGGTGAATTTGCGGTGCTGCGTTATGCGATAACGTCGTGCGAATATTTCATCGAGCATCTGTTCGCTGCGAGATTAAAGCATGTCGATTACGTTCCTGATGCGTGTCTGATGCGTTAACAACGTTTCGGCATCGCACGCGATGAGAGCTCTCCCAAATCGGCTACACTTGGATTCCGGGATGCGGAATCCTGGGCACACGCATTGCCAATATCCGATCAGTGATATGCCCACGAGCTCCCTCACTGACAACATTCCCCTGGATAGAGAATATTCGCAATGTTCACTGAGTGTTTCGAAAAATTGCATTTCTTCATTTGATCCTTCAGCCTTCAAAGTGAACAATTTTTGTATCATAAATGAAAGTCAACTTTCATCAAGGATTTTTCTTTTCTTATCCTGCGATGGGTAATTTAGAATTTCGACTAGATTTTAGAATTTCCCTGCAACCTTCAGAAACCATGTTTGTATTTTGTGCCCGGTGACGTGCGAATTGGAAATTGTCTTGACGGATGGCGCATTGAAGCTTGTAACTCGTGCCTCTTGTAACTCGGATGCGGATTGAACACACCAAGAAATGCATACATGATACGCATTTCCTTATTTCTTAGACCCACGACTTCCACGTCATTCGGTAAAGCTCACCGAACACGGATGTCAGTTACGATGGCAAATTGCTAAACAACAACAACACGAAAAAGAAAACGAAAACCCCCTGAAGACATTTGAATGTATTAACACAAAAAGTGATTTTCCCATAAAATATTCGCCCTCAAAGTCTTCAAAACATAACAAAATCACTTATGGGAAAGATCCCCATCTGTGAATTTCCACGAACTTGAAACTTTACGTTTTCCACCTTGTCTTCGTTTACTTCCGGTTTTAAGGCTTCTTTTTGACGTGAATGTTTACTTCAATGTTACTCACGGTTCATGAAATGTTTCACTTTCAAATTCAGCGTTTAAATTTACCGATCGAATGATATTCTATCAAACAGTGAGATAGGAAAACTGGGAAAACAGTTCAAGATATCTCGCACGTCCTTAGGGATTTGACCAAATCTGGATCACATATACTTCTATCAACAATATTTTCCAATTTTTATCGGATACGAAGCTTCAGTCCTCGAGGACCTGCAATTTTTCTGTTTATTTAGAGTTCCGATATTTCCTAGTTTACTTACAAGAAATTTATTGAATGGGAATATCTCCAATTTTTTTTTCATCTTCTTCATGTTTTGTGCAATTTTTACTAGAGCTGGTAATAAGAAATCAATAAGCCGAGCACACATCCTTCGAACGCGTTTTTCCTGGTTCAATTCCTCATCGAGACATACTGTCAATGCGGGTGCTTTTGTGCCGAAAGATTATTAGAAACGAAAGATTCGATATATCATCTTGTCCATTTCATTCGATACGGTATTCGCGCGTTGACAGGATTGAAGCACATTGTGGCTTCATCCTGTCTTGTTGACGACCTTATACTCGGTTGGATTACTCGAAGAAAAAAAGGAGCGAACGAATGCGAGGGGGGCGCATTGGGGATAGATTTTTGGAGGCGTGGATCCGAAGCAATATCTCAACATATCATAAATCATTATTTTTTGGATCGCATCTTTTCTGGCCATCGTTCCTTCCTGGATGGATGCGTGCGACATTGAGCACTGAAGAGTCTTTCCAGGTCCGTGATTTCAAACTTCATCATCATCATCATCATCATCAGCAGCTCCATCACCAACACTAACAGTAAATGTATGTGCGATTACGTTTCCAAAGGAAAGTTATGACACAAAAAGAAATTTTGCAACATTTTTTGCTCGAAGACTTTCCCCAAACGTTTGGGGGCCAAAGTCTCATTTGATGAGACGTTATTAAATCCTCGCTCTATCACAAGCTATTTATATCTTTAGACGGTTTTTCGGGCGTGAAAAACGTGCAAAATCGCAGGACGCACGTTTCCTTCCAGGGCCAACAATGCCTCTGGACGAATCAGCCAACAAAAGGAGCACATTCAGACGTAGTCAGTCAGTCAATTTGAATAAAAAGCTTCAGAAAAAGTGTCGGGTGAATTTTGTATCATATATAGCTACATATTACATGTACTTTTCGTGATGGTAGAATTTCCCGGGGATTTCCTTGCTTTCTTTTATTCATCCTAATATCCTAATTTTTCACTTGCTTTTTCGTTTCCATCCGCATAATTTTGTCCCAAAAGCCACCAACATTTTTTAATGGTGGATGATATTGCGGTGAAAAATGAGGAAATGTGTAAATAATTTGCAGTCATTATGCGTCAAAATTACATGTGCACCTTGAGAGTCATTCTACCAACTCTAATTTACTAATTTTG
>JARJDZ010007729.1:0-26321 GCA_030264555.1 Aleochara sp. GC000083
TACAAGGATAAATTGAAAACAAGATACCTTAATAATTGTAGGCAAGTGTCCGACGTTGTAACTAGTTCTTCCGTCATACAATGACGACTCTAGCCATACTCACAGCTGATACAAAAATAAAAATGATAAGACTTGTGTTCATACATTGAATAAGAGTTTTGCAAAATACCTTAATAATTGGAGCATAGTGTCCAACGCTTTCCGAAATTCCTCCGTCATACAATGGCGACTCGACCCAAACTCGTAGATGCTGCAAAAATAAAAATGATAACCCATGCATTCACATATTGAATATGAGATTTACAAAATACCTTAATAATTGGAGCGAATTGCCAAACGCTGCCCGAAATTCCGCCGTCATGCAATGGCGACGCTAGTCAGACTGGCAGAATCTACAAAAATAAAAATAATAACACAAGGGATCACATATTGAATACACAAGAATAAATTGTTTACAACATACCTTAATAAATGAAGCAAAATGTCCAACCCTGCCCAAAGCATCACCATCATGCAATGGCGACGCTAGCCACTCTCGGGGAATCTGCAAAAATAAAAATAATAACACACGGGATCACATAATGAATACACAAGAATAAATTGTTTACAACATACCTTAATGCTGCCTAAAATTCCTCCATCATGTAATGGCGACTCCAGTCACACTCGCGGATATTCTAAAAATAAAAATATTAACACATTTGTTCACATGTTGAATTTACAAACATGAATTGTTTACAAAGTACGTTCAAGTTCAAGTTGTAGTTCTTGTAGTTCAACTTGAACTACAATTAACAAATTTATGGAAAATTAGTGTTAATCAATAATATTGATTAAAAATTAGAAATGTAAATTAAACCTAATTTGTGTATAATACGCGGGCAATATTTTTCATAATTAACATACCATAATTAAAACTGTTCACCTATTTACAAGCCTGATCATTTTAATGGCAACAAAAAACCAAGGTCTTTAACACACTTAAATGAATTTGACCATTCTATGAAAATTAAGTGCCTCTGAACAAACTGTAGAGAAACAAATTGTAGAGAAAGGTCACTTACAATTTGCAGTAGATCAGTCATCATTAGGTCCATTGCTGTTTGAAGGTCCACTGGATATCTAAAAGGTGCACCATAATTCTTGAAGATCCTAGAGCAAGAATTATAAGGGACAAAATACCTTAATAACCTGCAGCTCTTATAAACAGCATGTGGCAACTGCTCTGAAATGTCTGATGCTGCTTAGCAATCAATTTGGTGAAGATATAAATGGAAGAACATTAGAACAATTGCAAGGGCTCATACCATGTAGGATATACAGTGACTGATGTGAGTGAGAGAGCAAATCAGTTTTAAGTTGATATAAATGTTGCATGTTTTATTATTCAGATTCATTCCCATTTTTCTCATCATTGTTCTCCTCCTCATCCAAATCATACCCATGAATATCTAATACTTGGAGCCACGTTAACATTGACTGTTCATTGACTTCTGTGTCAATTATCGTTGGGTAAATGTATTTCTCGCGGAAGGCTTCAACTGCTTCATTTTCCTCCTCCCATAGAAGTTGATCATGATCGGCACCGTAACGTTGATTGTATCGTTGATAGTGCACAAAATCGAGAACCAAGCCCAAACCAGGTGCCTTCGGCACGTTTACTCGCTCGTTGGAGAACGACTTCTTGAAGATTTCCATGTCAGCATAGCCACGCAAGATGGCCAGCGTGATACCCACCATTTTTCGTATATGGTGCATCATAAAGCTTTGCCCCTTGACGCGCATTATTGCGAATTCGGTGCCGTTCACAACAAACGGCTTATCACAGTCGAACGACATCATGAAACGGGCGGCACTCGGGTCGTTAAACCGTTTCTTCGACGTGTAATTATGGAAATTCTTTGTGCCAATGAAATGCCCTAACACTTCATTCACTTTGGCTAATTTCTCCTCACTGAGACGGTACTCCTCTTGCTTGACCTCTTCATCCTTATCTGCAAATGCCACTGTAGGTAGCATATACATGTAAGTTCGTGCGTCGCACTGCGTTTTGCTGTTGAAGCCCTTAGTGACGCGTCGGGCACCAAATACTCTTATTGTCTCTGGTAGATGCTCATTTACTTTATTTACATCCAAAGATTCAGCTGAAAAAATTATATATAGTATACTATGTAGTGTGGGATCATTATACATACGTAGCTTCAATGATACAACTTGCCGAACTGCAGATACACCCTTATCAGTCCTGGCAGCTCTTTGGAATTGCATGCTTTGTACTTGATCAAAGTTTTCTTGCTGAATATATTCACCTTTAAGGAGGCTCTTAAATAATTCCTCTTCAATTGTAGCTGTACCAGGATTCCTATAAACAACTGAATTTCACTTGATTGTTCAGAAAGAATGTGTATGGGTACCTTTGCATTCCATAATAATTCACACCTGAGTATCCCATTAGAAGGGCAAATTTCCTTCTTTTTATCTTTTCCCCAGCTGGTTCTCCAGTAGATTCAGCATTGGTTTTCTCTCTTTTCTTCTCCAGACCATCATTGTAGTCAGAGCGGCGTTCTTCCCATTTGCGTTTCTTCGTGCGACCATCATATCTTGGTTTTCGTACTACATCATTTAAGTCTGCCATACTTTGGACATAAGTTGTGAATGAAAACCCTAAAATTGCAATTAATATAGAAGTAAATTGATCTGAAATTACATTTACCTTACGATTCAAATAGATTTTACTAACACAAATTGAACTAAACTTAAAATTAGTGAACAATCTCATTTAGACTTTAAAATTATTTAACCTCTTCATCAGAAAGATCAACGCGTGGAGGGAGAATGTCTGGAGAGAGCGCTAACTCGAAAAAGTGTCTATTTACATAAGGGTCATAAAAGGTTCTTCGTGGTCGCTCAGTCAGTGGCGTCGGAGTAGTGTGCTAAAAAGGGGTCTTGAAATGATGGGTGGGGTGGGAGTTACAATGTGCACGCCAATGAATTCTCAAAATGACAGTAAATGACAGAAAAAGACCTCTAAACCTGCCTTGAAGGCCAAACGAAAAATTTACATGGCAAGAATAGGTAGCGCTACCTCCAGACCTACTCCCTCCACGGATCAACGTGTTTTGTTACAATCTGATATAGTTCAGAGGGTTACCACTGAGGGCGCTGTGATTAAAATATAAATTAAAAATAAATTATAAAATATTCTAATTAGGTGCAAATTGAGCGCTTAATTAAAACTTAGTTATAATTAAATCGAAAAAACATTCCTCATTTGAAAACAATATTGCCTGTCGACTGTGATTGAGTTGCCTATCACAGGATGTTTTTGCTCAATTTAGAATAACATTTTTATAATTAAAACTTTATTTTTTCATTCTAAGTACGCTAATTAAAGAGATGCTAATATTGAAAAAATAGCAATAACATAACTTATTTACTCTCCATACCAAATTATACGCGTCTTAAATTCTATCCATTTGTTCGTGATTTTAAGCTACACTCGCTTACTTGTTGAGTGCACTTTAGAACTTTGGACTTTAGCACTCATCTACTCGTGGCTGTTTACTGATAATTGTTTAGATTTTGCATTACATTCTACATTAATTTAATAGTACTCGGCTGGGAGTTAATGTGTTTACATCGTGTATTCGTCTAATATTGTAAAAATAAAATTGTAACAATGTCTTCCATGATCAAAGGTAGCAAATTAGGTAAATATCGGCAAACTCAATTGAATATCTTTGTTTCTGCAGGTGTTTTCATTGTTGGTGCTAAACGTACGCCTTTCGGTACATTTGGAGGTAAATTTACGAAAACCTCAGCATGTGATTTGCAAGTGATAGCTGCGAAAGCAGCCATGGCTGAAGCCAAAATCAAACCTGAACAAGTTGATACCGTTACGGTGGGCAACGTCTTATCAGTAAGTAAAACACGATTCGAGCATTAATGCTATCAATAATGTCTGTAAATAAACTATGATAGAGCTCTACTGCTGATGGCAACTTCCTTGCAAGACATGCCCTTCTCAAGTCTGGCATTCCAATGGAGAAACCAGCCCTGCAGATCAACAGACTGTGTGGCTCTGGCTTCCAGGCTGTGGTCAATTCAGCCTTGGACATTGTAACAGGCGCCGCGCAAATCTCCCTGGCCGGAGGTGCTGATAACATGTCCCAATGCCCCTACACCGTGCGAAACATCCGATTCGGCAGCCCACTGGGAGTTAGCCCTGTCTTGGAGGATTCGCTTTGGTTGGGTCTTACCGATAGCTACTGCAAGCTGCCGATGGCGCTCACCGCCGAGAAACTGGGCGAAAAATGCAAAATTACACGCGACGAAGTCGATGCATTCGCGTACAAATCGCAGCAGGCGTGGAAAGCCGCCCACGACGCCGGCGTCTTCAAGGCCGAACTCGTCCCGGTCGAGGTCAAGGCTAAGGGCAAGCTCGTGCCGGTCGAATTCGACGAACATCCACGCCCACAAACAACGCTCGAAGGTCTGAAGAAGCTGCCCACGCTCTTCAAAGAGAACGGATTGGTGACGGCTGGTTCAGCTTCGGTAAGTTCAATCCGCGTAACTTAGAAGTATCTAATGGTTGCAATTTCATGTAGGGTATCAGCGATGGAGCTGGTGCACTCGTCCTCGCCAGCGAAGAAGCAGTCAAGGCGAATGGCCTGACGCCTCTTGCACGCATCGTGTCGTACTCCACGGTTGGTGTGGAACCATCCATCATGGGTATTGGTCCAGTACCCGCTATTCAGAACTGCCTCAAAGCCGCTGGTAAGACCATCGATGATATGGACCTCATCGAAATCAACGAGGCATTCGGCGCTCAAACGTTGGCTTGCGCAAAGGAGCTGAAACTGGACTTGAATAAGTTGAACGTCAATGGTGGAGCGATTGCGTTGGGACATCCGTTGGCAGCGTCCGGTGCGCGTATTACCACGCACCTGGTGCACGAGCTCAGGAGGAAGAAGTTGAAGTACGGTATTGGCTCAGCGTGCATTGGTGGCGGTCAAGGTATTGCCATCCTCGTCGAAGCTTTGTAAATGCTTCCATGTCCAACTTAAGCTTTAACATAATCAAAAACATTAATTAATTTTACCTTAATGGTTAATGCAACTTATCCGCCATTGAAATCCGTGCATTTCACGGTTGATATCCACCGTTTTGCCATTCACAACGCAGTAGAAATGGAATGGTGGGCCACAGTCTAGCTTCCACATTACAATTAAGATAAATTTTATAAGATAGATTTTTATAACAAACTCGCTTATAAAACAACAATTAATTATACGAAACTTGAGGCTGAATATGATGACTTATGTTGTACTTGTCTCAAATTGCGGCGGCGCTAACGCCTGATATAATTTCGTCACAGCCGTGTGGACCATTTGTCGTAATGTCGGATCTGCTTCACATTCGACCTGCAGCGAAATCAAATCAATTTCAGCCTTCGTCTCATTGACTGTTATATCTAAATGGTCGCCCTTGAAGGATTTCGGTACTGAATCTTCTCCGAACATGTCCTGCAGCATTTCCACAAGACACTCTTTGAAATGCATGCGGTCTACTTTAGCGCTGGACGTTAAATTCTTCACGGGCGAATCCAACATCTCCGCTTGCAAAATAGCGGCAACGACCGCATCAGCATACATGTCGTTACTAGGATTTGCGAGCCACTGAAATGTTTGATATAAATAGATTAGTTTCAATTGTCGATAACAAGCGACGAGACACTGCTTGAGTAAAACGCAAGTCACTTACTTCAAGGGTAACGATTTGATTATCGGTACTAATTTCGATGGCGTTATAGGCGCGTAATTTTTTGTCACCGTCAACGAACTCCACGAGACCGGCCACCTGCGAAATCATATGATGCAGCACGTTCAAACTTCCAGCGTAGTGGACGCTTTGGCGTTGAATAATCTGAGTCATGTTCATGTCTGTATACTCTGAAACCATCCACAATTATTAGTAATCACCATTTTCATTGGTCCTTTGAACTTACTTCCGAGGTCTTCAGCGGAGAGAATATGATAGTTAAAATTGCGTTTGACGAGGATACCTGACAAATTGCTACCAGCTTTCGGTGGCTCCACAGCCAGCGTACCCATCACCTTAGCGGTCTTTTCGCCTCGAAAGGATAATTCAACTGCGTGGGTGTTACGCGGATTATACAAATGCATCGTGGTGTTAGGATCGTCCTCATATTCGCGTTGAAGAGCGGCTTTCAGTCGATTCATCTCATTCTGTTCGCCATGAACGAGAACGACATGCGTTGGACGCAAAATGCGGATGAACTCGCTCGTCTGCTGGTAATCTGTATGCGCCGAGAAAGAGATATAGTCTACGCTCATCTTCAGCGGTAATTTCTGTCCAAGCATAGTCGTGATTTCCTCCGGTTCAGAGAGGATCGCCTTCGCTGGCGTTCCCTCGACGCAGTAACCGGCGATGATTACGCCGTTCTTGGAGTCTGTGCACCAAGACTCGAACAACTCCCTCGAAAGTCCGCTCTGCATCATACCCGGTGAGGCCATAACGACGCATGGTCCGATATCCTCGAAATGATCGATGCCCTGCAAGTAAAACGTCCAATTAGTAACATGCTGATGAATTACACATCAAGCGTTCCCAACTAATCTTATCGTACGCGTTGATAGCTCCCATATGCGTGGCTAAACCACCGACTCATCATCAGCTCTATATTATTCAATAACAAACTCAAGTGTTTTGCTCCACGTTCAGCTTATATTTATGTTTGCGAAGCGATTCGTTAGTCGCACGTAGAAAGAGTTTGCAGCAGGTGCATTATGGACTACCGCGAGAAGTCATGGAAAACTATCTTCGTAGATCTTTTGGAGACGAATCGAGGCGTCGTTATACTTTTCTTTTGTCTACCAGCGAGTTTTATCTTCAACCTGCTGCTACGTGTGCACAAATACTTTTACCACATTCTATTGGGAAGCTTGCGAAAACACGATGAACGCGTTATCGACATCCAGAAGCAAGTGCAACTATGGGGGAAGTTGCCGAAGGATTCGCGTAAATTGTTGTGCACAGCGCGTCCGAACTGGATGAGTCTCTCCACGACCTTCTTCAAGAAGGACGCATGTCATCAAATCGAAGTAAACCTATTCGATATCCTGGAGTTGGACGAAAAGAATATGACGGTGCGGGTGGAGCCAATGGTCACCGTGGATGATATCACACGGTATTTGCTTCCGAAGGGTTACACGTTGGCGGTGACGCTCGAGATTGCGGATGCCACGCTGGGTGGATTAGCAATGGGTACAGGAATGACGACGCATTCACATCGTGTGGGTTTGTACCATGAAACTATTGAATCCTATGAGGTCGTCCTTGGAGATGGTACCTTGGTGAAAGCAGATGCTACGAATCACGCCGAACTTTATAAATGTTTGCCGTTCTCCCATGGGAGTCTTGGGTTCTTGGTCGCGCTAACTTTGCGCATCATTCCCGTGAAGAAATACGTGCATATGAAGTATATCCCTGTCGAAGGAATGAACGAATATTGCAAGCTCATTCGGGATTTGTCGTTGACGAATCTGGATTACCTGGAAGCAACCATATTTGAAAAGGAGAAAGCTGTAATTATGGCTGGGAAATTCGCCGAATACACTTCCACGTTGAATATCAACCATTGCTCCAAATGGTACAAACCATGGTTCTACAAGTATGTAGAAAGTTTCCTAACTGTGGGACCTTACAGTGAATTAATCCCGTTGCAAGATTATCTTCTGCGCCACAATCGCGCAATCTTCTGGGTGGTTGAAAGTATGATTCCATTCGGAAATCATCCTCTGTTCCGCCTACTCTTCGGATGGTTACTTCCGCCTAAGCCGGCGTTTCTGAAGTTCACGACTACACCTGGTGTACGGGCATACACATTCACAAAGCAGGTATTCCAAGATATCGTGCTTCCCATCGCAAAACTGGAGGAGCAAGTAAACATTGCTGATGAGCTCTTCGATTGCTATCCACTCTTGGTATATCCCTGCAGAATTTATGATCATGGAGAAGCGTCCGGTCAGTTGAGAGCCCCTAAGGAATTAATTCCGGAGAAAAACTTCGCTATGTACAATGATTTGGGAATTTACGGCGTTCCTGGACATGTCGTCAAGAAAAAGAAGTACAATCCGGTAACTGCGATGCGTAAAATGGAGAAATTCACACGTGAAATTGGAGGATTTTCATTTCTATACGCTGATATTTTTATGACGCGTGAAGAATTCGAGGAGATGTTTGATTTAACGCTGTATGAACAAGTCCGGAAAAAGTATAATGCGGATGTGTGTTTTCCACATTTATACGATAAAGTTAAACCGGAAATTGATGTAATCAGCATGGAGAAAACATGTTGAATTTGATGAATGTTTGTCGATCAATTTAGGGTGTAAAAATTTGCTCACCCTTGCTTTTTGTAATTAAATAAATAAATATTTACCTTTAAATTTGATATGTGCTTGAATACGAATGGGTTGTTGATTGCAATCTGTCGTCGGATTTTGTCGTTCATCGCGTTGATATACGTTTGATACACGGCCATACATTTTTTCGCCAACGATGATGCATAGTAGATTGGAATATCATGAAGTTCTGGATGCTGACTCCAATATTCATCTAAAATCCCAAACATTAATAATCTAATAAACTTTAAATTCACTTAAAATTATAAGATTTCACTGCATTTTCTTACCTAAAATTAAAAGCAGCTCCTGTGCTCTTCCCAATGCGAAAACAGGAATCAAACAGCGTCCACCACGATTGACTATATCGTGCACCAGACCAGTGAATCGACTCTCTCGATCCTCTCGCTTTTCGTGGATGTGTGTGCCATACGTTGACTCCGTGATGAGAACGTCTGGCTGCACGGTAGGAATCTCAGCTGCCATCAAATGCCTGTCCTCTTGTCTTGAGAAATCCCCGGTGTACAATATTTTCACGCCGGCGATTTCGATCATGAACATTGCAGCGCCAAGCACATGTCCTGCATTGTATGCCCAAAACTTCACACCCAGAACATCCTTTTCCTCATGGAAGTTGATGGTTTCAATCTTGTCCATGCTTGCCTCCAAATCAGCTTCAGAATACAGCATCTGTTCAGTGGCAATGTTGCTCACCTTAATGTAATCAGAGAGCAGCCAGCGATAGATTGCTTTTGTAGCATGGGTCATAAAACATCTTCCCTTGAAGCTTGTCTTCAGTAAAAACCAAGGCAATGCCCCACAGTGATCCAAATGAAAACTAGAACAGTACACATTGTCAATACCATTCAGTTAATGAATGAGGGTACTTACTGGGAAATTAAAAGCAAGTCAATTTCATCTGCTTCAATGAGATCAACAAATGGCAATGCATCCATTCCATTTAATCCAGGATGTATTCCACAATCAAGCATAATCTTTTTTCCTTTAAATTCCAACATTATGCATGATCTACCCACTTCTTGGCCAGCACCACTAAAAAAATCATGGTATCAGATAAAGATAATTTTAGATTTAGTTACACTTACAGAGGTCTTATTGATAAAAGGTCACTTTCTTCGGCTGGAATTGTTTCAGCTTTGCGTTTTGATCCCATGGTTATTGTTAAATTAGATAAAAATATAAACTAGTTTCCTGCTAATTAATCCTGATGCATTTGTTTTTATGCGGACACAAATTGAAGGTTATGTACTGATTCACCTCAAACACCAAACTGTTTCTGTGATTTTCATACAGACGTATAAGTAATAGAACGTTCACTACATAAACTGTATATCTCTGTAGAGCTTTGCAGAGGTCTTATATCTTATAGATCTGCGCTAATTATCAAAAACCTAGCACAATAATTAACGCAGAAATATTTATTTCCCCCTCCGCCGTTGCATACTTGTAAGCCTTGTAAGCGTGGAGGGAGAACTCCCTCCACGCTTGTAAGCGATACAGCGCCACATTTGTCAAACTTGCGGATAATGTTTGAACTATGCAAGTATAGTCGTCCCATTCGGGTGTGGTTTTATGGTCCTTCTCATTAATACTTATTAGGAAATATTAAATATTGCAAAATTATAAGTTACTGACTAATATTCTTCATCTTCGAAGTAAAATACAATGTTTATATCATTACCTAACTGGTTATTATCCGCATAAACCATAAATATTTATATATTTCAGTCAGTTTAATAATACATGACACCAAATGACTAGAATTGCAATACTTATTAGTTTTGAATCGATTCTTCGGTGAGAATTCCCGTAAATGACCTGCTGTATACCATAATTTAAATTACATGTAAATGAATATGATGCTTTTACGTTAACATGCGTTAACTTGATGTGAATATGAATGACGAACGCACAAATTTAACAACGTTGCTACCCTCTAAGGGCAATTATGCCACGGATCGATCGCTTATTTATTAGTTCTTGGTAAAAAATCGGGGATTTACGTTCACTACATACTTAAAACGACATGTGGCACGTAGAATCTACTATTTATTGTTGGTCGTCCTCGCCTAAATCTTCAATTTCCTCATTATCGGTGTTATTTCCTTCGTCGTTTTCTTCGCCCAAGACGTCATCTTCAACATCCTCCTTTTCAGCCGCCGTTAATGCGCTAACGGTGGTGTATTTCGATTCAACTTCGATCTCTTCATCGCCGTCCTTTTTCTCGGTCTCAAATGCATCAGCGACGCCAATAACAGAGAGCGTCATTTTTCCAGCAAGTACGACAGCCGGATCGTTTTCAACGCTTTCGGTTTGCGCTTCCGTTTTGGCATCGGATACCAGAATTTTCGTATTCGCGGGTAATGCACCTTCCAAGAAGATTTCCTAAAATTACACAAAAGTTAATGACAAGAAAGTTAAGATTGTTTTGCTTTCTAGACCTGGGGTGGTTCAGAAATCTCTAGAGGTGGTGTCGCTGGACGTTGAATTGGCGATTCGCGACTACTCCATTTCTGTCCACCTTCACAACTTGCCGTCGTTTCCATTCCAAGAACTTTCACCTGGGCGTTTTCATTGTCGTCTTCGTTCTCTTCANGGTGGTGTAGCTGGACGTTGAATTGGCGATTCGCGACTACTCCATTTCTGTCCACCTTCACAACTTGCCGTCGTTTCCATTCCAAGAACTTTCACCTGGGCGTTTTCATTGTCGTCTTCATTCTCTTCATCTATCGTTTCCTACACAGAGTTGTTTATTAGTTCAACTGTTCATAAATTAATAATGTATTAAAGCATAATGTGTTAGATTTTTTAATGAAATACGAATCCAACAGGAAATTAGTAGGATTAGTGGAGTTCGTTAGGTAGTTATTATCGTTTTGTCTTCAAGATACCGATTGGAAAATTATATAAGAAGTAGAAAAGCAGCAATAATCCATAATTAACTGGCGTATCATCATCAATTTGCTTTAGTCCATTTAGTGAAAAGCTTTGAATGAATACCTTCTCAGCAAGTTGTTCGGCGGCCTTTCTGCGGGCCTCTAATTCTTCGTCGACCTCATCCAAAAGGGCCGACATTGCGTTTACAACTGCAGCACAAGTGAAAATAATTGAACAAGCTGGAATCGAGCGTGGCAGAAGTGGAAATTGAAGTCGCGGTACGAGGCGACGCTGATTTTCAGCCGGTTGGTGATCGTGATTGCTACGAAATTAGATGTGATAACCGAATGCAAGCGCCGCATAGCACAGCCAACCACAAGATACGGAATCGAACAGTGTGAATGTGGCACAAACGCAACCAAAGATTTGCAGAATGAAAACAAATTCGAACAGAACAGATTTTGTCAACATGCTCAATGACTTGTATTTACGCATACTAAAGATTATATAAGTATAAAGAACAGTAAACATATAATACTGTAGCAATAAATTTCTATGTACATAGAAGAGGAGGAAAACAAAAGTCGCACGCCCGCTAACACCTACAATTGAGGGTCGAAAATAACGAACGAAGACGTTCTCTTCGCGCAGGGTTTTCAAACAGGATAATGGATCGATATGGATTGAATTTCTCACAACTCGTAAATGGTACTGGTGGCATCATCATCATTGCGCGATAATGACACTCTGGGTGGAAATTCAAATTTCCATTTGTGTTCGGTTCGCTAACTGAGAGACGCATCTGGTTAACAGCACACCTGTGAGCTAAGCGGTGCTTTTGCCATTTGCGCCACAATTCTCTCCATAGCTAACTCGGTTTCTCGCAGACGCTTCCTCAGCTGGACAAGTTCCTCGTCCCCTAAGGAAATACATGGTCACTCTGTTTGCGAATTCATTCATTTGCCTAGCTTACAATGTAATGTGTACACACAAATAGGAACGGTGTCACACGTCTTCCATCCGCAAAGACAACGTACATTCATAGAATCAATTCGAAATGCATGTAAATTGCTCGCTGACAATGAGTATTGGGAAACCAAGTATTCCAACTAGACACTACCAATCCAACCAAACCAAAAACCAGAAAGAAAGGGATATCAAACGAAAGACTAAAGAAAACTAGAAAAGCCATTTCCAGTTTGCACACTATGATTGCTCGCACAAGTATTCAAATCTATTCTATGCAGAAATAAAAACGGAAGATAATGTCTGCTTTGTATCTGAGAGCAGGTTTTCCCCTCAAACAAACCATTCGACAATCAGCAACCAGTTTCGCATTGATAACATCAGCACAAAAGCAGTCAAAGCTATTTATCATGATAATGCTAACAGTGTGGATGGTGATTAGCAAGTTGGGTGCGTAACATGCGAATATCAATGTGAGCCAAAATAGCAACATATCAGCAATGTCAATGCATAATGTGGATATCTTGTGGGTGCATCATGCACAAACATATCGATTGCCCGCGAAATTGCGCATTTGGCATTCTCGTGCTGTTTGTTTACTCGCTTAGAAAGAGTTACTTACTCGCATCCCTTTCTTTCCATCCTTTTTTAGTAGGAAACAGCAACAACGAATATTTGGAATTAGTTAACAGTAAGGAAAAACCTCAAACGTGCATTTGTCGAAGCAAAACCATAGAGAGAAAGTTTGGATGCAGAAAATCATTGAAATTCTTACCGATTTTGCTGTTGTTTTCGTGCCGGCCGGCTGATGTTAACAATTGCGCTTGACTCTCGAATACATCCCGTCTGAAATTCTTATCCGGCTCAACGTGCGGGTACAATCCATCCACATTATCTGATTGCTTCTTGAACAGGAGCTAAAACACCAATGATGATAGCGACGTCTTAAGTCATTAATTATGAATAATACCTTCATTAATGTATAGGTGAAAAAGATAACAATTCCAATGGTGTAAATTGGCATGATGATTCCCATGCTGCTGCCTTTTTGCGAGGGTGGAACGACACCTCCAGCGCCGCCCATTGGTGGTCGCATTCCCGGTATTGGTCCAGGCTAAAAAAAAGAAAGAAAAATTAATTAAATGTACTTTAATTGCTATCAATTTGCGTAATTGCGTAAAAATCGAATAAAGATGATGAAAGCGTCTATTTTTGAGCTGCTACCTTTGATCATCGCCAAAATAAACTTTTTTGTGCGAATCGACAACGAAAAATTGACGATTCCTCGTATAAAGCCGTTGCAAATACCGAAACGGAAATGTTTGTTTATTTTTAAATGCCCATGGCATGGAGGATGCCATCACATGCAGTTGGATGTGATTCACGGATGCATTTGTTTCGAAAATTTCGCAAGTAGGTCAAAGTTTTATGTCAAGAACATCAAGAGCGTTTGGACGGGACATGAAATATGCGACGATAACAAATGCGATGTTTGCGAATGATAGATGCATTGCAGCATGTTTATTGTTGCAATTCCATTGCGACGTGTTCGAGAAGACGTTGCGTAAATAATTAGGCTGAATTACGGGCCGCATCCAGCATTTCGACGTGATTGCTTCAGCGTTTATTATCTTGCGCTAGCATTCGAAAAGTAAATTGTGAATGCGAAAATAGCTCGCGCAAATCCGGCAGCTCTGCGTGTGCTCGGAGTTATTTTTACATTTCAACGCCGCATTATGCGCGCATCATCCTCGCCATCGTCGACTGTGAGTTATGTGAACTTGCTACTTTTTGATAGTTGTCCAAGTCAGGTCGCATCATAAATCACACGTAGTGATCTCGCGAATATTTCCAATAAGATGTGAACTTACACGTCCTTCGACGATTCTTGGAGGTGGACCGCGGCGCTCCATGGGTGCACCTGGTGCAATGTTGCTGCCGCGCTCCCTGAAAGCCGGATGCATCATTTCGGGGCGCAACTGCGGGGGGCGTTCTTGTCGTACACCTAGAAATCATGAATTTGTAGCATTTCCAAAACAATAACCAGGTTAAAAGATTAATGAAACAGTCAAACAAAAGCAATTGCAGGTTAAAATGTGTTTTGGTTGATCTTGTTCGTTGGGTGCAGGGGAAAACTCGGTCAAAACGCTCGCAGTCTTACTCGTTGCTTTGAACTGCGATGTAATCTGATGCGGCACCCCAATGGACGACGGCGCCACGCCGAAATTGTACTTGAGACACAGCGACCCATTCAGCGAGCGCACCTCGTTGATGAGCCGCTTGACGGAGATGCCCAAGCGCACCCGCTCCTCGAGTATCGCCGAGATATCGATGCCGCACGCGGCGAGCACCTCTTCGCGGCACTGCGCCACGACCGCCCTCGGATTGCGCACGTTCGTGCCGCCCTTCGCCTCCACAATGTGACTGCACAGCTCGCTCAGCATCTTGATCGTGTTTATGTCTTTCTCGGCGTACACATCGCAACAGCCTTAATTCGTAGGAGACATCGAACGGAAAACCAAGTGAAATGAAAAGAAACAACAGCCATCAAGAGATTGGTTAAAAGAAAAGAGTACGTACATCATTATTACAACATTGGTACGATCGTCGCAAGTTGCATTCTCGAGAACAAGGAGCTGGGGGATATTTACCTTTGGAGCGGTCGGCCGCGTTGGGTTTGATGTAATCGTCGGAGACGCCGAAGAGCATCGGCTGGAAGACCTTCGGCCACAGCACCGCGAAGCAGCCCACGACGATGACGACCACGATCATCGTCTTCTTCGGCCCGATGTCCGGCCCCATGGTCGTCGTCTTGTTGCCGTTCTGCTGGTAGCTGGAGCGTATTCGTTCATGCATTCCAATCGTTTCGTTGATGCTGGTGGCGGCGATGCACACTTCGCACGCACGGCACGCACGCGTTCGATCGTCGTCGCTGCCCCGGCTCGCACTTCGCACTGCTGCTCCTGCAGCACCGCCGTCGAAGCCGATGTGGTGGATTGCGCATGCCGCTGGCGGCGGCTGTATCAAAATAGAATCGATGCTGTAACGCAGGCGTCAATTTGCACCGCGTTCAAACTTCCTACAATAGAGAAAACAAAAAGTATAGCAAAAATGAATAATCATACGAATTCAACAAAATTAAAGTGATAAAAACAAATGAATGACCTGTTTGTTAGAAGGAAGCCTTCCTTTGGGTATTTTTGCATGAATTGTATGCGATGTATGATTCCAGTTTTTGTGGGCCTCATCCCCTAAAAGTTTTGTAACCGTCACTGAAAGTGGCGTACCAGTGAGCACAGGGGAGGCAATGAGCACGTGCCTAAACAAGAGGCGCAGCACGTGCGCCCCAAACATGCAGCTGCAGCTGTTCTTCCCATTCGACGATATTTTTTCTTTGTACATTTAGTTTATNCGTACCAGGGAGCACAGGGGAGGCAATGAGCACGTGCCTAAACAAGAGGCGCAGCACGTGCGCCCCAAACATGCAGCTGCAGCTGTTCTTCCCATTCGACGATATTTTTTCTTTGTACAATTAGTTTATGGAAATTTAAAGTAATTCCTTTTGCCAATTTGCCATAACACAGGACTAAATACCTAAAAAAAATCACGTTAGAAAACGTCAAAATAACCTAACTTATAGAAATCCAATTGGAATTGAATTAAATCAAAGAATTGTTATGATAAATTATTGAAAAATTGTTGATTTTATGCAACCAATATTGGATTAATATCTTTTGCATATTTCTTGAAATTATAGCTTTCTGGAGGTCTTAATTTTTTTGTGGAATCTATAGGCGCCACAATTTCATTGCTAACTTCAAGGTACGCAGCAAATCGCGTATTATACGTACAAGTTTATAAACGCAGCTGTTCCCCTCGCTGGTTGCTTGCTTTATTTAGCCGTTGGTATCAGGGGCCCTCGAATCGCCCTACCGTTACTGAAAGGCACGAGCTGTACACCAACACATTAGTTGCTCAACCATCGTGGTAGACGCATCGGCGCGCAAAGAAACTTCCGTTGATGTGACCCCAACCATCGCGCCAACGTAACGGTTGAAACGTGCAGATTGCTCCGGCGCTAGTGATCGAAGATGTCGTCGACGCAGAAGAACGTCTACACGAACGCGGGATTCTGCCAACAAAGTGAATTTTACAATGCGCGCTGCAAGAGCCCCAATTCCTCTACGCGTCGTCAATCACCAGTTGGCGCGCACGCAACCGTCCACCTTCTGGACACGTCCATACGCAGCAATCTCCAAACGGACCCGGAGCACTACGAAGAAGAGCAGGAGTTCTACGAGGAGATGATCGTCGACGACCGCGGCGCCGTACAGGAGAAGAAATTCGTCGTCGTGCACAACGACAGCCGGCCCAAAGCGGCGCAACATCGCTACGAGTACATCGCCATGCAGCAACAGCAGCCGAAGGTGTTGTACCACGAAGAAGTAGATGCTTCCACGGGACGGCTGCATCGATATGCGACCATACCATCAGACGATGAGCTGGAGGAGATAGACAAACGAGCTCAGGAGGAGGCGAATAACAAGCGATACGCGCTGGTTCCGGTTGAGGAAGTCCACCAGGTGCATAACAGCCGCTATGCGGTTGTTACGCAGGACAATGGCGGGCGGTATGAATATATTGGGTCGATTGCTTCGGAAACACCTCAGCAACAACCACCCAGACAGCAAGCCATATCTCCTTCACCGAGACGACCTCCACCGAACCCAGTCGCGACGCAAAAACTACATGAGTTACTTACGACGCCCAAGAAGAACGTGGTGACCCGTTCTAGTAGCAAGCGCATGTCGCCGTTGTCTCCGATCTCGCCGATTCAGCCGAGGTCGCAGAATCAACGCACATCATGCTCGCGACCCCCGACGTCGTCGTCAGCTGGTGGAGCTCCGCGCGCCCAGCAGAAGCTGAACTACGCGCTCAGCACGCGTCAGACGCACCCGGAGAAGCGGCATACAGCGATTGTTGCGCCGATTTGCTCCAGCCCCGTGCAGTCCGTCTACAGCGAGACGACCTTCTCGAATAAGACGGAGTCTTCGATGAATGTAAGTCTGCGGAAGAATGGGAGTACTGCGCAGAGCAGCATCGCCATTGCAGCATTCATGATGATTCTCTGCGGATGCGTGACGACCGGCTTGTGTATCTACATGATCTCCTACATGGGTCGCAATTATTACTTGGACTTCGCTGTAGTCGCAGGCTTCGTGTGCTTCCTCCTAGGACTTCTAGGCTTCCGTTCGCGGCACGTCTACTGGCTGCCTAATAGAAATTACATATCAGGTAATGCTATCACAACCGAAACATATTTCGGGCATTAACATATTTGTTTGCTTACAGGATATTTTGTCTTGAGCGTCTTCAGCCTGCTGACTTGTGCTAGCTTGCTGGTGTTGCTGTTCATGCAACCGCAACCCGGCACGCTGCTAGCGGACATGACTTCCGGCGCCGTGTGCGGCATTTCCGGCCTCTCGTTGCTGCTCGCCTCGATCGGTGTGCTCGCCAGCTACTGCTGCAATGTGCCTCCTCCAGATAACCGCGTCGAACATTGCGCGCCCGGCTTCCGCGTCTGAACCTACGAAGCATTCCCCAAAGAGTATTTAGTCATGAACGAGAATCGTATACCAAAAACAATTGTTACACGCCAATGTTTTGTACATAGAACGCACAACGAACAAGTACCAGTCGTAGCTCTACATTAGTTCATTGCTTGTTACTTATATGATAAAGTATTTAATGGCTGTCCATGTCAATTAGAGGTCGAATTCGACCTTTAGAAAATGTAACTTAAGAATCTCAACTTCTATCATTATACAAATAGCAACGTATTTACTTATTGTACCCTTATTTATATATTAAATATAACGTTTTGCATTTACACATGCATTGAGATTAATTTGTTCTGACCCATTTCTCCAGTCTACAATAAGATGTATTGTGATTGCAATATTTGTTAACTTTCATTATCAAATCGAACGAGGAATTATCGTGAGATAGTTGTGTTACTTACAGTAAGCGATAACAAATTGAGGAAGTAATCGATTTTCCCACACTTCTTCTTGCACAACACAACATAGAGCTTATCTCGAAATAAGTACAAACATAAATTACCGATAAAAAATTCGTTAGAAGAATGACAAACTGTCATGCAGAAAAAAAGATTCCTGTAATTTTGACTGCTAGCGACACCTATGAAGCAGGAGCAAGCATTAATGAGAATTAGATTGTGTCGGTAATACAGAAATAAAGTTACCGATTCATTTATCATTTTATGAATTGGAGTTGATTTTTATGAAAACTTACATTATTTATGTTAAATTCCCCAATTCCGCAATCTATGATCCCTCTATCAGCATTCCTTTCGTGGAGCGTTGTAAAGAATTCATTGAAGATCTCAGAAGCACGTTTGGGAGCCAGCTTCATGGTTTCAAAGAAACGTTAATGCAGTCACGCAATAAATGATCTGGAATACCATCTAAAAAGGAGCAACAGGATGTAATTGCATTGCGTGCGACTCTTGAGCCGATATAATATACCTGTATTATGATTCGGCCTTCAACTTCACCATGCGAACAAGCGCGTAATAAAGATGCGGCAAGCGAGCAGAAAACCGACACGCTATTTAACTAATTAGATACCCGTCGAAGTAGTTACAATTACCTGATCTTTATATTAGTATAATTGCGAAAGCAATTCCACCCTTGCCCGACCACTCACAAGACTATTTACCATTGTTATTAATCGCACAAGTAAAACCGTTGTTGACAGGAAGTCAAACGACATAACCAAGAAACGTTAGCGAATGCATGCAACCAACATTACATATTAAATGCACCAGGTTGAAATTCTGATAAAATGAGTACATGGAAATAGCCTCAGATGACTTATTAGATTAAGATACCTCTAGGAATGTATGCGCACATTAACAAGCAATTAAAGAATGTTTACAATTGTGATGCGCATGAAGAGCATATGCTTTCTGCAAATGCACGCAGCATTTGTCCGGTAGGATGCGACCGTTGAAGAAGTGGCCAACGGACAACAACGACGAAGAAGTCGATGTAATAATAAAGGTGGGGAAGCAGCATTCCATTCCTGCAGGCCTCAAGGTTCGTTGGAAGTTGGAATGGCAATACGCAGCGCGTGAACGCAAGGCATTGGCATCAGCATCTGCAAGCCGAGCAGAGAACGTGTTGTTGCTGAGGGACCGCTATTCAGTTCGACGCGTACTCGCAGAAAGGCGAAGAATGAACGAGTCGGCATGAACGACGATGGGAGCTGCTGGTCCAGGCTGCTGACTCCATTTACCATCACGTATCGGAATAGTCGCCGGGGCGCGCAGACGAGCGATGCCCGAAGAGTGCGCGCTGAAGAAATGCCGAGACCACCGAATACCGTTTAATTAAGTCGACGGCGCAACAAAGTGCATCGCGTAATTAAAACGACGACAAGTGAACGACGACTCCGAGGTGCTCGTGTTTCAACAATGCGTTTGTGAATGTGCATTGTGCCAAATGGAGGAACAATTGACGAACAGTGTGCCCGTTGATGAACCCTCTGCAAATTTAAACGAACGTTAATTGTGACCGATAAGAAAACCCGGTATTGCTGCATTGTGTACGTCTTATCAGCCAAGTAGCTCGGCATACATTTGTGCAGCATTGGGCTGCCCAACGCAACGAGATCTTCGGCTTTTGCTGACCTCTTTCCTGCTCTCTACTCGTACAAATGTCGTCGGTAAGCGTCTGATGCAGAAGAAATAATTACACAGGGCCCAATGAAAGATGCATTTACCGGTTTGCCACTTGCCACTCACTTTTCATCTTAACTTTTCAAAAAACGACCATACAACCACCGCCATTGAATAAATTTGTATAATGGAAATGCGAAATGATGTAATGAAAGTTGCATAGGTCAAGAGCCCTTTTAAATTCCCACGATTCATGGCTAATTGTATTATCATAATAGGCAGGATGTAAACTCTTAATCAATGGTTTTCCGAGTTAATACATTGTTGACAAAGATTAAATGCAGAAAAAATAACAAAAAATATCAAAAAGGTCAAAAGAAAAGATTTGCCTCCTGTGAGGTTTGAACTCACGACCCCTGGTTTACGAGACCAGTGCTCTACCACTGAGCTAAAGAGGCTCTGTGTACAGGAACACAAAGTATAGAATTTGTAGAACACCATAAATTTCAAAATTTTAAAGCATTTTAAAGTCTAAAATGGGGCCCAAACATTGAGACATTTCCTTCTCTGCAAGTAATAATAGGAAACCCAAATATTTCCAACAAAAGAATCGTTCAAAATAACCATTATACCGTGTAATCTAACATTTGGGATATTTTCACGTATTTGACTGAACTATCAATACCCGGGGGCTGTTGGGTTCGTCCGCAATTGAAAAGTTAGATGAAATTGTTAGAAAAATCTACCTGCATTTATACCTGCATCTACCCGGAGAAAAAAACTCTTCGAGGGGCTCAAGTACAAAAGGGCCGCATTCCGTGCGAGGTGTGAGAACCTGAGGCGGTCTTCGCAACCAACTTCAGTCTCTCGAAAGTTTTTGTCAGTGGAAGTCGAATCTCAGCAATTGTATCACTACTTTGCAGATGTAAATAAGTGCCCCAGCTCCACGATGCCGTCGATATCCTCATCGCCGTCGCCGTCCGACGAGCACGCGTACCAATCAAGCGAAACAATGACGTGCACGTGTAATGCGGACAAACTGGACAACAAGACTGACCCTCATCATCATCAGCAAGCGCAGCATCACCATAGCGCGCTCCACGTGCATGCGGTGCCCGCCGCCAACCACCAAGTGCACGTCCACGTGCACACGAACTCTCAGCCCTCGCCGCCGCCACCTCCGCCGCCTCCATCCATCTCGAAGACGCTGTCGACGTGCACATGCCACCTACAGGCCAACGGTGATGAGCAACACGACCACCAGCATCATAATCAGCAACCAGAAGGTGTGCGTAAGGTCGATGCAGATGACCGCATCGAAATTTCTCCTCTGCCGCCAGCGCTACCTCCACGTCCACCTCCACGGCCTCGCTATCCGGACGGCAGCCTCAACAGTAGATATAGCGAACGTAAGTCTGAGATTGATATCTACGAAATATTGTAATTGTTACGAAGCATTAGCGAATTCAGTTGGTGGCATGCTCTCCTTGAGCATAGCTTTGTAATACTCCTCTGGTGTGCATCGAAGTGCCTCCACGACGGGGAGGACGCGCATATTCCTGCACCACTTCGTCAAATGCGGGAACTCGCTGAAGTTGATTGGCACTTGGGTGCCGAGCGCCATGCCGACGCTACGGCTGCGTTCGGCCCACGGCCAAAGCATGTAGTCGACGATGCCGGGGAAGTGCCCGAAGAAGAAGGGCGAAGCGCGTTGTCGTAGCGCCTCCTCGAAGATGAGCAACCTACGTTCGAGCGCGTCTGCCCACTCGTTGGGCGTCTTCTTCAGCCGGCGAGAGACGATGTCGGTGCATACGCCGGCCACCTGGTCGACGTCGTCGATGAGGGCCTTATCGGCGCGTAAAAGGTCCGCGTCGGTCGGATACAGCGGCGGGAACGGGTAGAACTGTTCGAGGAAGTTGACGATCTGCACGCTGTCGGTGATGGCGAACGTGCCGGTGTCCAATGCGGGCAGCTTGCCAGCGCGGTCCACGCGTTTCGTATACCAGGTCGGTTTGGCGCGCGCCTCGATGTAAACGATGTCATGAGGGATGTTCTTTGCGAGCAGAACGAGTTTGACGCGATGGCAATAGGGACAATGAGCCAATGCGTACAAACGGAGTTTTCCCGGCACCAGCTTCGGCTGCGTGGAATTCGTGCTCAGAGGATGCCGCCTACGACGCGGATCGGTCCTTTTCTTGTTCCTTTTTTCGCACTTTGACATTTTACACTGGCATTTTTCATTATCTACAAAAAAACTTTTATATGACGTCATTATTATTCAAAACTGTAGTGAATATACGGTAGTATATCATTTGTTGAAAGGACCTGGTGCATGTGACCTCCAGGAGGTCTCACCAGATCAATGCGGAGTTCAAGCGTCATTTCCAACAATAAATAAATAAGAGGCAATATAAATTAAGATTTCCGGTTCGTTTTGGTCTTGTACATAACCTGCTGCGTCCGACGAATCGAAAAGGGGTGCCGTAATCTGAGGGGTTGTCGACTGCGCCGAGAAATATTGACTATTAGAGAGAAAGAGAAATAAGTTGCTATGGTAACTCGAGCAGTAACGTCTCCAAAATATTTGATACTCACTTACAAATCGCCTCAATATATAAAGGAAATTTTCCTTTGCCGATTTTTTGCTCCCTTTCTCATCAATTAATCACCAAGAACAATGGACGATTCGTTTCATTTGAAATTTCCGCGCAATTGGGAGTTACAATCGTAATCCGGGTAGAGTGCGATCCTGACTCAGGAAATTCAATTCATCCTCGTGCGCATCTCACAGTCCGCAGTTGAGTTCGGTGAGAGCGTCCGGGAAGCAGCAAACTACTCGACGAAGGCGGCATAAAAACCAACTGTGCAAAATGCACGGCTACCCCGTGATGCAGGTGGTGCAATACCACGTGCCGCACGTGCCCCTGCAGCCGCTTCCATACGCGCTGAATACCGGTACTAAGCATCCATACGCTGGCGACGACGTCCACTCCTTTGTTTTCTAATTGCTGTTGTTTGTTGTACAGTGGCCAGTCCTGGTTTCGGCCGCATCCGAAAGTATGTCTTCTGGTGCTGTGCGTGCGGTGGTTTGGCGACCATCCTCGGCGCGCTCTTCCTCGCCGTGTACTTCCTGCTGCGTTCGTACACGTCCACCCTCGGCTACTTCGAGACGATCCCCACGTTCGTGCCCGCAACAATGGTAATCTCCACGAAGCAAACGACACCACGTCAATAACGTATGGATATGTTTCAGTTGATCCTGACAGGATTATGTGTGATGAGCCTAGCCCGCAGGAAGAATCGTTACAGCTACCTGGTAAATAATCAAATTAGATTAGAAATGTGCGGATTAAATTAAATGATTGTTTGTAGCTGAAGGTGTGCGGCGTTTGCTGCTTGGTGTGTGCACTCACATGCGTCCTGGTGACGATCACGACGACCGTGATCCATATGAATCGCCTGCAGACGCTCCGGGAGTGCGTCTACACGCAGAAGACGCGCACGTGTACATGTTACTCGGTGTTGTTGGATTCGCATCCGCAAACTGATGAAGGAATGCGGTTCGTTTTTGATTCAACGCCCGACTGTGAAGTCATCCACGGAGCGCTCTACACTTGCCTGCGCGCTATGTTCGGCCTCTCCGTCAGCGGCATCCTCGTATGCATCTTCTCCTGCATGCTGGTCTATCAACTTCTAAGGTATGTAAAGAATTTAATATAATATCGCATTTACCTAAGTTTTTCTTCTTCTTTTTTCAAGTCATGAACGCAAAAAAATGTATTGGGAGCAACTGGAGCTGCGTTGTCGGTCGTTCTATCAACAACATGGTGGGCCAGCGCCTCCTAGTGCACCAAGTTCGATTCGTGGGCCTCCAATTCCAACGCCCACGTATTGCAGCTGTTGCGATGAGTGCAGATATCCGCAGATTGTACCAGCACCTCAGATGTATCCATGGGATAATGCTGAACGCTTCTGGACGCCTGGAAGAGTTGGTAACTTCTACTCTCCGAATCCTGGTGAAGAGATGACGCAGAATGAAGGTCGCATTGCATCCGGGTGGAACTGGAGGCGGCTGCCATGGAGTCGCAATCCTGTTCAAGATTCTCCAAGGTATTTCAACGAGTTATTAGCTGAAATTAATGATTTAATGAATATTTTGTAGGGATAATTCGTTAACGTACCAAGGAATTGCTTCAAGTGCTGACAGCCAGTACGGTTTTACAAATCGCTCTGGAGATGAGCCCCAAAACCCCGTGTCGTCCACTGGGTCGTATAGCGTGCTGGATAATCGACCTGTCGGTGGTGTTTACGTCTGGGGGCCTCCACCACCGTATTCCAATCCAAATTCACCAGCTCGAAGACCAGTCCATTCACCAGCGCGTTACCACCACGTGCATCATCATCACGCGCATGAAAACCACTGCCAAATGAACGAGGAGTCGCTGCGCAATCTGCAGG
Source organism: Aleochara sp. GC000083 (assembly GCA_030264555.1). Lineage (NCBI taxonomy): Eukaryota > Metazoa > Arthropoda > Insecta > Coleoptera > Staphylinidae > Aleochara > Aleochara sp. GC000083. The sequence goes on from JARJDZ010007729.1 coordinate 24,451, forward strand.
ACTTCCAGCGTGAGATACGCGAACGGCGATCGCGTCATAAGGACAACTACGAGAACACTGGCGAGTTGGAGTACCATACACCCGTCCATAATGAGCCCAATGAGCATACGGACACGTCCAGCAACGGGGAGCGCATCTCGCAGACGCTACCCGCGCGTAAAGTGAAGAAACGCATGGATATGTCGTCCGTGAAGTCGAGTGCGCCGGTACCAGCGGGCCGTACGAACGTCAAGAGCATCTTCCAGGCAGACGTCGCCAAGGAGGACGACGAGGAGCATAAATACCACGAGCCCAACCTACCCGATGCGGGCAAGACTGAAGAGCATTGTCGCTTCTTGCCGCGGCTGCAAGGAGTCGAAAATGCCGCCTTCCAGAAGCAGGAGACGAGCCCGCAGAAGGCCGAGCCGTCCGAATCGGAGGTGTACTTCGCCGACGTCAGCAGCTGTTGCAACATTTCCGTACGCAACGACGGCCAAGACTCGTCCCTGTACGACGAAGCGTTGGACGGGCAGCATGCACCTCCTGGTCGAATGCTGGGTGGTGCGAATGCCGCCTCCACGAACGAGCTGCCCGACGAGGACTTCCTGCTCGGCGCGAAGGCGCAAAGCAATCGGATGTCGGCACGCAACCGCCTCCCGTTGCCGCTACCCGCAGAAAACGCCTGCGCAATGTCCAAGGACACGTCGAGCAATAGCCTGGCGTCTTCGGTGCAGACGCCGATGACGGAGACCACGGACGATTGTGTAACTCCTTCGGGGGAATGCTGCTCCAAGTATTTGGTGGAGGAGGAAGAGGACAGCTTTCTCGCGCCGGACGCGCAGTACGAGGTGATCCAGGAGAATCAGGCAGGGTATCATCATCGACTCGCGGCAGGAACCTCTTCGAACTTGACGTCCACCATATCCGGTCTCAGCTACTCGTCCAATTATTTCGCGCCGATGAGTCCCAAGAGTGGAGCTGGTGCTGGAAGCGGAAGTAACGTGTCAGTAAGCGGCCGGCGTTTAATGGTCGGTTCGAATATCTCCAATTTGATCAAAAATTTGGGTAATAATGGAGCTGGTTTACTTTATAATGAGCCGCATAGCGGCGGCGAGGAGGAAACGCGCGGTCCAAGTAGCCATAGTGATGCGACCGTCGATTCGGGCTGGCAGAGCGGCTCCGAGAAGCCCGAGCAGCTCGATATTAAACCCGTCAATGTGTAAATAGTAATTAGAGCGTTTAATTGCAGCTTTAACGTGTACATACTGAATCGATGTAATGTTTTATATTTTTACAATAAAATTGTTAATCAAAGTGGTGTTTAGTTTTTACAGCAGAATAGAATTACAGATAGAAACAGAGTGAAATTATGTAAAGAAATTGTTAATTTAGTACGAGTATTTATAACGAGCACTTTGATGCAATCAAACATGATAAGATTAGTAATCATAAAAGGAAATGCATGATGAATTAATATTATTAAATTAATATTATATCCTTAAAATGACACAACCTACTGCTAATTCGAAAGACTTCTTGTTATTGTTTGGCTAATTCTCACGGATAAAGAAGTTTTGATTCATATCCATTTCATCATTTTCTACTACAGATTTTTTTTGCGAAACATTTGATAAATTAATAAAAACTTGTTGTGAGTCATTCCATGAATAAACAAACACTTAAAATGAATATTCGCCGAGGGGAACTGTATTTACACAAATACAGACCGCTAATCGCGGTTGCTGTAAATGGCGTTGACGATTTTGAGGAAATAAACGTGATAAGATTAATAATATGAACGCATCGAATAAAATTTATACAATTCAATTCCAACCCATTATTTAAAATGGCACGCCTCAAGCGTGCTGTAATTATTAAGTTATTCTTGTGCA
>JARJDZ010007731.1:0-16896 GCA_030264555.1 Aleochara sp. GC000083
AATTATTAGAATTGGACTTCCAGTTCCGAGATAATACCTAAAGAATTAAGTAATCCTGATCAATATGTCAAATTAAATTGACGACAATACCAATAGCATTTCTCGACGGAATTTTGCAAATCTGCAAACGGCATTTGAAAGTACATTAAATTTGCAATAAAATGATGTCTTAATCATTTTTATAGATCCTCTAGTTACGAAGAAATAGTTATCAGAAAATAGACAGCATTTAAATAGGAAAACGAGTGTTAAAAATGATCATTTTAGGCTGAATTGACGACAATACCAATAGCATTTCTAGATGGAATTTTGCAAATGTCTAAACGCCAATCGAAAGTACATTAAATTACCTATAAAATAAGCTCTGAATTATTAGAATTGGACTGCCAGTTCCGAGATAATACCTAAAGAATTAAGTAATCCTGATCAATATGTCTTATTAAATTGACGACAATACCAATAGCATTTCTCGACGGAATTTTGCAAATCTGCAAACGGCAATTGAAAGTACGTTAAATTTCCAATAAAATGGAAATGTTCATTCCCAGAAAATTTCTTTTGTCTCGGCTACCATCACCAAATTTAATATCCACCTTGTTGGAATCATCACGTAATTCGGAGTCAACTTACGAGTCGATGGCATTCGGAGCGGCGCGAAGAAAAGCCTGCATGAAAAATTGCAAGTTCCTGTTTTTTATTGTCTCATCCGAGAAGTTAAACCTGCCATAAAAAATGTAATTTTTTTGCTGCCGGCTGCCGTTTCACGCCAGCCAACTCAATAACGCACACCAAATAGGCAATAGAAACGTGATGTCTAAATTGAATGCCACTTCCATTGGACGCTCTTCTTGCAGTCAGATATCGGGCCCCGTTGAACGACAGACACCCTTGAAGGCTCTTCATTGTTACCAATCCGAGAGAGCGAATTGTAATTCACACGTGCGAATGAAGCTAATTCGAAGAGCCCGGGCATATAACTAATAAGATTATTTGTAGCCTTCCTGCGAGTTCGATGGAAATTTCGGGCGTCACGCACACGTTCCCCGGTTTTCCAGTTAGATCATTTATCAAATCGTAGGCTTGGGACACAAAGAAAAATCGACACTGATTAAACAAGGCCGTGTCAAAGATGGATCAGTATTATTAATAATTGGTTCTGTAAATGGGGCATTAGTTTTTAGCTGTAGTTCAGATCAATCTACAAATATATCTTGGGTTGGGTGTACAAACAAGTTGTTAATTTCTGTACATTTTCCTAATGATAGAAGGTATAATAGTACATAGAGGAATTGGATAGCAAGAAAAACAAATTTTGGTGGGTTAATTACCCTTGGAAATATTCATTCATTGGGTCCTTGATAGAAAGGACAAAAAATGTATGTGCTTTTTTCGGTTGGGGGCGTAATCACTCTTTGTTCCCATAAGGTTCTTTGTTCCTACATTCCAGGGAAACAAAAAAATGTCGAGGGAGCCATCCCAAGTCTGATGAACCCTCATTGCGTGGGAGTATGGTTAATATTTAATCTATGCAAATGAACACTTAATGATCAATCCTGATCAAAAAAACATCTTGGTCTAACAATAAATGAAAATAGAATCACCCACGAGGGATCTTCAATCTTGGGGAATGAATGAACGAAGAAGTACAAAAGAATAGCGAATAAAGACGCAAATGTATATTTAACTTTATTTGCGCAATTTGCCTCCATTCAGTCCCGAAATAACTGATTGGGAACGTCGGGAGCTAAATTTGGCTTTGATTCCTTTTTCAATGGTCGTGGAGCAAGTAGTAAAGCTGAAAGTTTCGCTCAGTGGCCCGCACTCACATATTATAACTAAGCGCGCTATCGATCGACTGGGGCTGGATACAAGAGGGACCCAACCGGGAATGGCAGACGGCGGCTGGCGACGTCGAGCACGACGAAAACGACGCCGACGACGCCGACGTCGACGGCGGCGGCGGCGGCGGCGATGGAGGCGGCTGTGGGAGCAGCAACAGCCCGATCCATGTCCTACCCTAACTCCCAGGGCCCAAACAAACCCCGACCACCCACTGCTAAAGTCGTCCGCGTTTTCAATGTGCGAACCTTCTCTCGCTCCCTTCTTCTTCCTCTTCGCCCTGCGCTCTTCGCGGGGTTGCCTCCAGCGACGGTGGCATCACGAGGGGAATAGCAAATCTCTGGTTCGACTGTGAGGCAACGAACCTCGGCTCTTCCTTCCACCTCAAAATCAGCAAGAGACCGAGACCAAAGGGAGCGTTTTCCGCGAGAACCCTGTGCGTATCTATGCGAACGCACCCTCCTGTTCGAAGAGCAGCACCCCATTCTGGTGCGTGCACAACGCGGGGAATCACTCCACTTCTTCGGTACGTGTGTTGCTCGGCTAGAGAAAATGTATAAATAGGGGCAGGGAGCGATGAAAATATTTCGCAATGCGTTCCCCGCTCACGACTACGGGAATAATCTCTTGGGCGAAGTGCGTTTCTATTGATCTGTCCGACCCATGCAGAATGGGTTTCGCAGTTACCGGGAACCCGCATACAAAGTGTTCACAAACTAGTAGAGCAATCAAGTTTTTCCTCAGTGAGACCCCAACTGGTTGTTAGGGAAAAATAGGTATTTTTGACAATGACTTGGCTGGGACAAACATCAACTGCTTAGTTTTTGGGCTCCTTGCCCAAGATTTACTGTTCTTGAAGTGGAAACTTCTTGAGGCTTTTGCAAGTTCGGCAATTTCCAATTTCCGCAGAGATTCGGGGCCATGACCAATGTTATTTTTTCGTCAAAATATGGTAAATGCTCTTTGAATCATCCAAATCGATCCATTAGTTCCGGAGATATGAAAATTTTTGAAAATGCGAGCAATTTAAAGATTTTCATATCGCTTTTTTCGCTACAAACTTTTTTTAAATTTTATTCTTCGAATACGTTTCTGCTCCTCCAAGAGACAAAAGGGCATAAACCCGTACATTTTTGAAAAGTACTCATCAAAGCCTACAATTTGATTTCAACTTTAGTTTAATTCGTGTAATCGTTTAAAAGTTATACGCAGTTTAGTACCCCATTTTTAAGTTCGGATAATTCTGAATCCCGCACAGAATTGGAACCATAACCAATGTTATTTTTTCGGCCAAATATGGTAAATGCCCTTTGAATCATCCAAATCGGTTCATTAAATTCGAAGATATAAAAATTTTTGAAAACTTTTTGAGTTACCAATTAAGGTTTCAAATTTGTCTTTGGAACTGAATTTTTGCTTCCTCCACGACTGATATTGAATATATTTACCAATTATTATCTTGTTATTTTTTCTGTCATAAAATAATAATTTTGGAATTATTTTGAAATTATTATAACAGGAAAAGAGACAAAAAATAAAGGCAAAATGCAAAATATAATAATACTTTGTATTTTGTTTTTGTAACGTGTATCAACCAAATAGTTTAATTAATGGTGCAGTACTAATTAAATACCATGAAAAACGCTTCCATGGATGCATCAGTGATATTTACTAAATGGAATGAATGTATCATTTGATTAATTAGTATAATTTTGGTAAATATTTGTTGTGAAATTGAAATTCCTTTTATTGAAACAATTACTTAGAAACATTAATTAACAATATTAAATGATTTCAGAATAGAGCTTTATTAGATATTTTGAAATATTATAATCGAGAGATCTACAATTCCATAAAAGATAGTTCTAATCAATAAATCAGCTTTGTTTCCCAGTTTAGAATTAAAGATTTTCATATCTCATGTTATTCTAAGCTTTTTTCTAAAATGCCCTCTCGGAAAAAATACGATCAAAGATTTGACGAAACAATAGAATTGTACATATTTCATTCACGTTTGTGATATATGGTTTCAATTTTAGTTCGTTTACTGATAAAAGAAGCCATTCAATATTCTTTTATCTCGATAAATATTCTCTTTCATGTTTAATTAATGGAAATAAAGGAAATAAAAGGTTTCTGTAATTAAATATAATTAGATTATTATATGAATTAAATTAAATTTCAATTGGGAATCGAATTCTTTTTATTAAATTTTCTTATTATCAATTTTACAACTTCCGGTAATTACTTTTCGGTTAAACCTTTGTTTTATCCTTTACAAAATATCACTACGAGGAAATATAATAAAGTAAACTGCCACAGGTTCGAATCAAAGCTTAATTTGTCAGTTAACATTGAATGAGTATTTCTTGATAGCATGATGTCTGTTGGCAATGACATATTAGAATTGATTTGTAAACATTAACAATTCATCGAAATTGTATCGAATATGACAGGATAGGGTACCAAAACATGACAAGAAAAATTGTAAGGAATTTTGTCATTTTTCATAGACATTCGAAAATATACAGTGAGTTTTACTACATTTCTAACAAAAATAATTTTTGGTATATTTTACCATATTTTACTAAATTAGATTACAATTAATTTCAATGAAGGTACCTCTCAGAAAATTTTCCAAATATGCTCTGAAATTTAAAAACTTTCAAAACAGCAAACTTTGCCAATGAAATCCCGATAGAAAACCTGTAAAAATATCATTGTGAACATCGTACAAACAGGCAGCTTTGGTACATATTTACGTTGTCAATCACAAAGTATCAAATGCTTGTTCCAACAACCAAGTTGAAGGCAATTGTGTCCTCTTGCACAAATACAAGCCGAACAAAATCCTGAAAAAAAGTGAAACATACGACGTGCGACAATTTATCATTCCTCTTTCATGTCTCCCTCTATGGATTGTAAGTGCTTGGGAAAACTCCAGAGTTGTGTACCTCTTTGATGATCGTCCACTTGAATGTCTGAATAGACCGCCTCTTTTTCCCCCAGAAAACTAATATATATAAACTTGGTGCAGTTTGAAAAATGCGTCAAACTTGTGCATCCTTAAAATTGGCGCAATTGCCGACAAGAATTTCAAAGAAATTTCAGCTGAAACATGTACAAATTGTTCCTGGTTGCATCCCTATTTTCTGGGGTATTCGCCAATCTTAGCAGCGTTGATCCTGCGAACAGTCTGCAGGATCTTCGATGCATGGTCCAGGAGGATGACATGTGGAACATGCACGCGTGGTATTTCGTCGAAGCCAGATCGATAACGTTGAAAATCCTGCCATCCCGACACTACGATGGACATCTTAAGGACTACGTTGATCATTTCCTGAAACTGGTCTTCATGCGGAACCTTTCACGCACCGTGCGCATCGTCGAGCTGGATATCCTGGATGAGAGGGAGCGTCGGGATCTGCAAGGTAAGCGAAAGAGAGCGAACTTTAAGGTTGGAAATTCTGTGGAGGTTTTTCAATGATAGAAACAAGTTGTAAGCTGTTAAATTTTCATTGCTGTAAATTATTTACGAGGTGCATTTGTTTGGCAGACAGCATTATTTATTTACGATGGATGAGAGTTCGGTAAACAAAAACCACCATCCATTTGCGTTTGGAGGTTTAACTAAAGTTTTACTCAGTGAAACATGCCAGCTTTTCGTTTGGTTCTTGTGGGAAAACATTTATCTTCTTATGGAATAAAAAATTTGTTTATAGAAACTTTATATTTTTTGCAACGTTTTCAAGCTTCAACAATTATTTGATGCAAGTTATTTATAATGTTCATAATCGTTTCGTGGATAAATCCAACTGATATCATAATGATATTAATCAATAAATTAGATAAAGTTCAAAAACCAGGATATAATTTGGTTGAAACAATTGCATTCGGAATCATAGAATTATTTTCGTATCATGAATTTGATGAAATTTGAGACTCTATTAATGAAATATAATTGTAGTGACCCATATTGCGATTTCATTGTTGAGCACATCAAAACGACATATTAATATCACTAATCTATCATGTATTTTAACTTTGTATTACAATATTTAATATTCCAGGAAATCAAAATCTGTTTGCAATCTAGATTTCCGATGAAAATAATTTATTAGGAATCATTTCGCATCTTTGTAGATTCAGTACTTTTCCTGGAAAATTCCATATTTAGAAATGGCATTTACAATTTAAAAAAGTTCAATTTCTTAATAATTTTTTAATATTAAATTTTATTCCTAAGGACGCTTCACAAAACTTTAATTTCCATTTTCAAAGAATCTACCAATTTAATTTGTTAATTAAAAATGTAATTATTTTACATTTGATGATTGGATTTAAAGAATTTTCGCAGTATACAAAACTTAAATGTTGAATTTCTTTGAACCAATTTTTTTTAATCCATAGAAATGTTTTATAATTATGAGGTTGTTCACGGAGTAATTGCTTACTTTTCAACTTCCTTCTTAGAATTCTTCTTTGCATTTTTGCATTTCAATAAACTCTTAACTACAATTTGTTTATTCTTTTATTTTTCCTGCATTGCAAAGTTTTGTCCTTTTTAATTAACGACTCGCTTTGTTGGTTTTACGTAAGCCAACTATTGATAAACTCCCGTCTGTAAATCTGCGTTTGATGTCATAATCACCTTTAGTCAACACGTCCAATTTGCAGATGCTTAAACTAATGAGACTCTTGAAATTGTTGGTTATTTTCCTCTGGTTGCTCGTTTTTTATCGAACGTGAATGTAGGTTAAAATAAATTATGACACTCATATTTCCTTTCCTCAAGTTCTTAAGTACTTCAACACTTCCTCGTTATTCGTTTCAGATTTCAGATTTTCCTTGAATAAAGCCCTGGTAGTAGAAATAATTTTAATAACTCACTTATTAGAAGTTTTCTGGATTCTCAACTCCTGGAGTTCCTGCTTCCCGGGAAGGAATGTATTTTCTTGAATGGACGTCATTTCTTCGCACTTTGAAGGATAATCAAATTTCTTAATGTTTTTAAAATGTCGAAATCCTTGGATCTTTCTTTGAAGGCAATTTCCGGTCTCCCCATTACCAAAAGCGCACGAACGCCTTAGTTTAATTGTTTAAAAGTTATACACAGTTAAAGGAGTGAAAAAGCGAAAAATTCGCATTTTAAGTACCCCATTTTTCAAGTTCGGATATTTCTAAGTCTCGCACAGTTTCGGGACCACGACCAATATTATTTTTTCGTCAAGATATGGTAAATGCCCTTTAAATCATCCAAATCCGTCCATTAGTTTCGGAGATATGAAAATTTTTGAAAACTCGAGCGATTTTAAGAATTTCAATTCGGTTTTATCGCTATAAACTTTTTTTTCAAATTTTTTCTTTGAACGAGATTTCGGATCTTCCCAGTGCCAAAAGGGCATAAACCCATAGATTTTTGGAAAGTACTCATTCAGACCAATAATTTGGTTCTAACTTTAGTTTAATTGGTCCTATAGTTTAAAAGTTATACGCAGTTAAAGGAGCGAAAAAAGCGAAAATTTTGCATTTTTAAGGCTCCATTTTTCAGGTTTGCGTATTTCAGAGTCCCGCAGAGATTCGGGACCATGATCAATGTTATTTTTTCGTCAAAATATTCCAAATGTCGTTTGAATCATCCAAATCGGTCTATTAGTTTCGGAGATATGAAAATTTTTGAAAACTTGAGCGATTTTAAGGATTACATATCGGTTTTTTCGCTACAAACTTTTTTTCTAATTTTTTCTTTGAACGTGATTTCTACTCTCCCCAGTGCCAAAAGGGCATAAACCCATAGATTTTTGGAAAGTGCTCATTAAGGCCTACAATTTGGTTCTAACTGTAGTTTAATTGGTGTAATCGTTTAAAAGTTATTCGCAGTTAAAGGAGCGAAAAAAAGCGAAAATTTTGCATTTTTAAGACTCCATTTTTCAGGTTTGCGTTTTTCTGAGTACCGTACAGATTTGGGACCATGACCAATGTTATTTTTTCGGCAAAATATGGTAAATGCCTTTTGAATCACCCGAATCGGTCCATTAGTTTCGGAGATATGAAAATTTTTGAAAACTCGAACGGTTTTAAGAATTTCATTGCGGTTTTTTCGCTATAAACTTTTTTTTCAAATTTTTTCTTTGAACGTGATTTCTGCTCTTCCCAGTGCCAAAAGGGCATAAACCCATAGATTTTTGGAAAGTGGTCATTAAGGCCTACAATTTGGTTCTAACTTTAGTTTAATTGGTTCAATCATTTAAAAGTTATACACAGTTATAAGAGTGAAAAAAAGTGAAAATTTTGCATTTTTAAGACCTCATTTTTCAAATTTGCGTATTTTCAAGTCCCAGGGAGATTAAAGACTATGTCAAATGTTATTTTTTCGTCAAAATATGCTAAATGTCCATTTAATCATCCAAATCGGTCAACTAGTTTCGGATATTTGAAAATTTTTGAAAACTCGAGCGATTTTAGGAATTTCATATCGCTCTTTTTTTCAATTTTTTTCTTCGAACACGTTTTCTACTTTACCAAGGTACAAAAGAGCATGAAGCCATACATTTTTGGAAAGCACTCATCATAATTTGGTTTTAATTTTAATTTAATTCGTGCAATCATTTAAACGTTATAGGCAGTAAAGGAACGAAAAAAGCGAAAATTTTGCATTTTTAAGTGGTGAATTTTCACTTCTGCCACATACCATATCTTTTTTATTTGAGTTTTAAAAATCATGGTTCAAACAAATCAAACTAAACATTTTGTATCCCATATATTTCAGCTGTTGATGACACCCAAAGCTACGAAATCGAAGAACTACCCGAAGAAAAACGGAAAGAACTAAACAAGGCACGTTCCTACTCGGGGGACCAAGAAGAAGGCCACATCGTAATCGTCTGGGATGAAACCCTACTAAAGAAATATCTCAAGACCAAACCATCATTGATCATACAAAACACCAGAGCAACTTACTTAATCTTATACATATCATACCAACAGGATACATGCAATGACCAAGAAGCTTTTGGCCGTATCCTACCATCAATTTGGCGTCGATTCAAAGTCCTCAACATGATAACCTTCGCCCCATGCAGTTGCAACCCACATACCATCTTCAAGTACGACCCATTCTTCTACAACAAAGCCAAATCAACCTGGGGACTCATCAAACAACGCTCCTTGAACGAGGCCCGTGCAAACCCTTTTCGGGTCATCAACACTTTACGATCCCTAAAAGGTGCCACCTTGAACGTCACCCTCTTCGAAAGGCTACCAAGTGCTGTGGCCAATCTTCCTCCAACCATGAAGCATTACGACTGCATGTACCGCAACCTCTCCCATGGCTTCAGCGGGTTCGATGGTTGCGTTCTGGGGAACTTGGCTTACTACCTCGACTTCGAGGTGAACCTCCTCAACTCCGCAGACTATGGTTACCGTCTACCCAATGGTACCTACATCGGAAGCCTCGCTGAAATAGTCTACCAGAATGCAGACTTTGCAGCAAATAGTCGTTTCATGACTTCTGTAGACATGGAGTTCGTTGAATTCACCACTCCTGTAACCAATGACGTCGCCTGTTTCATCGTCCCACAACCGAAACGCATGCCCCAATTCATGATGATCTTCAGATGCTTCCGGATTGAAACCTGGTTAGCTTTACTTTTAATGGCAGCAATGCTGGCATTATTCCTCAACATTGGATGGCGAATTGATTTCCGCTCTGATCATTCTTCGTCACATCCATCCTATGTAGATGACGTCCTCAATGTCTTGGGGATTTTGCTCAACGTCGCCGTGAATCCACGTACATCAATCTACCATCAAAGAGTCCTTCTTGCAACTTGTATGATTTTCAATGTCATCATCATCGGGATTTTTCAAGGATCGTTGTTTACATCTTTCAGTAGCATTTCGTACTATCCGCATATTGATACTTTGGAGCAGTTGTACGAATCGGGTCTGCCGATTGCTACCAGTGTGAATGTCTTCGAGGATGGCGAATCGGATATTTTGATGAAGTTGAAGTCGAGGCGGATTTCGCAGTCGGAAAAGGCGATCACTCGAGCTGCGTATAAACGTGATATTGTGGCTGTTGAAAGAATGGGCGATGCAAGGTTTCTCATCCAGACGCAGTACGTTTCGGAGCAGGGAGTTCCGTTGCTGCACATCGTTCCCGAATGTCCTTCTTCGTATTTCCTCGCGTACGCTGTCCAGAAGGACTCGCCTTATCTGCCACGCTTCAACGATCTGCTCACCAAGTTTCTGGAAGGCGGACTCATAAATAAATGGTATGTGGATATCTTGAATGGCTTCATCATGCAGAAGAAGTTCCACACGCACAATCAGGAGCAGATCGAGAAGGCGTTCAGTCTGCAAGACGTACAAACGCCTTTCTATCTGTTAATCTGTGGGATTCTGCTTTCGACCATCACGTTTCTAGGTGAACTTGCTTATTCGTTTAAGGTTGTCAAAGTGGGAAAGGTCTTTGATAAGTAATTAATTGAAATATTAACGGATGTGAGGGATAATTACAAATCGTATCAATTATCCTTATTTTTGAACTATCAATGAATTTTTTAATCTTTCTCTTATTTATTATTTTTTAAATTTTGCATATCCAATTATTATTTTTCATAATAATGCAATAAAATCTTGCCAAATTAAATTATAACTTCTAAATTATTGTCAGTGGAAAGAGAAGCAGCAAATATTTAGCAAATGAAATTGTCTGCAACATATTTTGTTATCCATAATTAACAAATAATTATTTCCTTGTATTTCTCATATAATAAATAATTTCCTGGAAATTCACCAGGACTGAAAATGAAGGACAAATTCTAATTGACCATTCTTTGTCAAATTACATCAAATATTTGTCAAAAATATCAGGTCTAACTGAATAAAATTCCCAGTAAAATATATTATTCATTTAATTAACTAAAACATTTAACATTAATAAATGTAAAATGAAATACAAATAATAATTCAACGAATTTGTTTCTCCCCTAGAAACATTCATGCATTTCTACTAATATTTGTAAATAAATTCGTAGTAGGAAATAATAGACATTAATCAAAACATTCGTAACAATTTATTATTCATCATCTATTCTATCTTTTTGCATATTTATGTCAATAGTAAAATTTTGAGTATAAATAATTGTTGAATTGCACAAAATAATGTTTCTCTTACAAGTTTGTAACATACTGTGTTAATTAATTAAATTTTAATACAGAGAAACTGGATGATGAACAACTATTAATCAATAATTTATTTTATATTCGTAGTATCAATAATTTCAATGTTATATTCACATATCTAGACTATTCTAATTTCAGAAATACATTAATATTATTATATTATAGTACAACATGAGTTGAAATTTCCAGTTGGCAGTATAATCAAAGAATGTTTCCGGTCCAGATAGGCGTTTGTTTATTTACATCCGGAACTGGAATACGAAACAGGAATTGTGTTAGTTCAGGGAAATTTGAGATATACATTAAGGTTGTCTTTTATGTTTATTGTTGCTGGTAGATTCACAAGCCCCAATCGTGTGGTTTTACCTTAATTAATAATGCTTAGGTGGAGTTTCCAAAATTGCGGCATCAGTTAAGTGATGAATCTGGCGAAGATAGATTAATAGATGAAATCATCGCTTTGATTCAATACATGAAATCATCATATATTGCCAATTTTTAGAAGTGTTTTCTAATATAGGCTGCAGAAATTTTCAGTTATCAAAATATTAGGTTGTTGAATTATAAGAAACAGTCAGTTTTTATCAAATATACAATTCTACAATATCTTCTAGGAAAAGGAGTTCTCAGTTTGAAAATGAAAGTTGAAAATTTTTCTTTGCAAAAATAAATGTTTGAACAGAAATTTAATCAGTTTCTTTCAGTTTTTTTTCTTCATACTGGATTCAAGTTTCATAGAAAAAATCCTTCAGTCTCTAGTGTCCTTTCAAGATTTTGGATTTCTATTTGGAATTGATCTTCCAATCATCCAAGATTAGTGATATTTAGTTTCTCACATCCTGTATAAAAAATGCATCTGAAAGTGATCTTGAAATTTCTTCGTACTGCAATAAATTAAAAATTTTCAGCAAATTTTCTAAGGGATAAATTTTATCATACTTATAACTTGTTGCATTCATTCTATAGACATTTAAAAAGCTAGGAAGCTTTGAAATATATTGAAAGAACTTCTTTTCATTCAGACTTGCATCTATCTTCTTGCATTGACAGAGATTGAAAAACTGATAGACCTAAAAATACCCCGTTTTATTAATTTATGTCTGGTCACATTTTTACATTAATAACTACAAAAACAAATTATCAGCATATTCCTGTAATTTCATCACATCCATTCTATTTATTTAATGCTCCCTGCCAAGAAAAACACGTTGGTTAATTTAATCTAATCCATGTGGTCGTAACATCCCAAGATGTCCCAATTAGATATATTATCGCATGCTCCAAGAACGTCTGAATGTTGACCATTCTACATGGCTGATGGCAGGATAAGGAAAAAAGGAAACACATTGTATCCTTCCATTTACGTTGTTGTTTTTTGACTGCTATTCGTAGCGACTTGTCTCTTCTATTGTTGTATTACTTTCCTCTTGGTTCTATGGCCCCTAACACGCCAATATATTCGGAGTAGAAGATCCTGAATTGATATGGTTGATCGTTAAAGACACCTACTATCGGAAAATATCTGAACTCGTTATCTTCTAGGGTGTTGAAGTATACGACACTCTTCATGTGATTATGGAAATGTCTTGAGTTGCAATTGATGTCAGAGGTTGTTTTAAAATAGGATTTAGACGAGAATCGATAAAGATTGTCACTAAAATTTCATCATGGATGATTTAATAAAGATTTGGCCATTTTAGAATTTAAAATAATTTTTTATCATAATAATTAAGTATAAATTTGCACTTAAAATTGTTCTGCTTATACAGTTTTGAAAATTTTGAGAATTCCATATGGGAAAACAAGTTCAAATTGAATAATAATAGGTTTTTAACTCATTCTCAGTATTTTACAAAATAAGTAATTGAAGACAATTACGTAAATGCTTCTTTAGAATTGCTACCTTTGTCTTCGATGCAATTCTCCTCCATGTTTTATAGAGTTGCATGCCTTTTCAATTTTGTGTCCTTTATTTGCAGTGTTTTCTTCTTCGTGCTGTTTTTCAATTAATTTCTCCATTTATAACATCTTATTACCTCTCATGGTGTCTTATTGGATAGAGATAATTGGATGAATAATTTTCATCCACGTGGAATGAAAATACTTGAAATCGACATAAGTCTAGATTCTACGAAGACAAAGTATTCATTATACAAACATATCAATAATCAGAATTAAATTATTTTACTACGAAAGCATGTTTCATAATATAAAATAAACAACAAAATTTAATTACGTATTGTATCAGATGATAGAAAATATTATTTTAAAATTATTGTGCATCTGTATATAAATACTTAAAATTTGATGTCGAAAATACAGTATTTTACAATTTTTTGTTGAGTACAGACATGCGGATAATTGTCTATTGTGATTAACACAACAATTTCATTAGTCCCTGCAACGATTGATGTTGGATAGATCCTTTTTTCATCTGAACGCTTCCAGCAACAACAATTTGCTTTGTAGTATTGTAATTAAATCAGCGAATCCAATTGTAAAAATTAAAAGATAAACAATTTTGTAAAATATAGTTAAGGTTTTTCATTATAAGATAATTTTGTAAAACTTGGTTGGGGCATTATAAAAAAGTGATTTTATAACAATAAAAGAAATAGGAAAATTTACCAAAATTACATTAAATCTAACTGAAAAATAGAAGTAATTTGAACTCAATATAACAATTTTTTAAAAGACTATATTTTAATATAATAGATAGGAAGAGAACTCCATTACCTTTAATTTGGTACCAAATACAAATATTTTTGACCCATAGAAATACTTTTATTCGAATTTTGAAAATCTGCAGCTTTTTCGAATTATGTTTTGTTTGAGTTTTGGTTGTTAAAAAACCTTATTTTCAGGCCATAGTTACCATTCATGTAAATTTCAAATAAAATGAGGGCGCACATTGAATATGTCATTTAAACTTAAACCCCTAACCCTTAAAACTCGAGTTTAGTTTGTCTTTTAAACCGCTCGTTAAAATTCAAACTCCAACTTTGAAAGGCTATAAAATCCCTCATTTATGCTTAATTTGACCAAGCAAAAAACTATCTTCCTTGTAAAATCATGATCGATCATTCTGTTTACTGATCATTTCCTAAAATTCTATCTGAATTTACCAGCTGGAATAAAATTCCAATTTAAAATTTTTTTTTACTAAATTTCAACGAGGAATATTTTCGAAGGTCTATAAAAACATAAGAAGTTTCTAGATATATTCCAAAGACGAGATAATGTAATAACCATGTCTGGTGTTAACATTTTACGAGCAAAATTAACCCAGAAACTTTCTTCTCTCTTGACATTTACCAGATATTTTACAACAAAAAAATATTGTTTTTTTGTCGAATCGACAGACATGTGAAATAATTACGCAATGAATCTAGCTTTAAATGAATTCTTTATTTATGTTATGTAACGGCGCTCATAGCATATCAATGCGAGTCATATAGAAAAAGTCGTCCAGCATGACGTCCCCGGGATGAGTACTTCCGGGAGCTGGAACGGAGCATTGCGGATGTTTGGTGCGATCACCGCCCCCACACAACGAATACGGATCGGGATAACGCGCTTCGTAGACCATCTTCATCGGGAGCATTGCCAGCGTTTTGTCCCCGCATGCATAATGCGCAATAAACCCGGTCGCCGTTTGATTACCGCTGGCGTCGCACATGAGCAGCTGGTCCTTGGGATAGATGAACTTCTTGAGGAGCGCGATCGTCGCCATGATATAAAGCGCTAATGAAAGTTGATGAGGATTGCACGATGAATTTTATGACAGTCGCGTCGAGCGCGAAATATGAATGCTTTGACGTTAAATCAATAGTTGGGGTGTCACATCGCGTTATTTTTGTTTCCTTCATTGTGCCGAAAGCGGCAATCATTAAGCGATGCCCATGGGGATGTTGAAGCTTGTCACCATGTTCCAGAATATGCTGGCGTGCTCCAGGAATACATGATTGCATGTAATGATGAAGACTTATGAAGTCTCATAAAATTGTCTCAAATCGATCGGGGTTGGGACATCTGTCAAGGGTCGTTTGTTGTTAGGATAACAGAAGTCGTAAAAAGTTCATAAAAATCATACAAATGTCCTCCCATTTCTGGAATTGTGGGGGTTCAGACAAAATTACGTTTTTTAGGTCTATTATTTATCAAATCACTGCGTATGACTATTTATTATAAAAGTTTGGTTGGTCAAAAAGTGTCTAAAGAGTTTTATTTCACGGAATCATTTAAATTTAAATTGGCATTTCTAACACAAAATAATCATGTTTGTACTTCCTAAATGAATTCTTTTGTGAAGGATATCCAGGAATTAAAGGTAAATATTTGAGAACTCTTGATTAGGAATGTTGTTTTGCCTGAAGAATTTCTAATGTCTAGGTATTTATTCACACGCATTAAAAAATAGTGTCTAATTAATATAATTCGAAAAATTGTCACAAAATTTTTTTCTGTAATTTAATTAACAAAAAAAATTCAAACGAAACATATATATTTTCTTTTATAAGCAACTCAATAAATAATTTGCATTTTCATGTGTACCATTATCCTGTTCAAAAAGTGTTGTTCATTTTTCAACAATATCATTGATACAAGATAAAGTTCATTACAGGTTTGGGAATTTAATGGAGTTTTTGACATACTTCAACAACATTTTGTGAAATGTGAAGTGGTATATTAACATTTTAAAAGGGTTATTCGTTATCTACTGTATCTTAACACCACGGAAGTTTTATATTTCATTATATACTCCTGTTTTATTTTACTTTGGATATTCAACATTCCAAACAAAGTATTCCCAATTTACCTTTCAATTAATAAATAAACTGAAATTTTTCCCCATTCAATTTTGATCTGAAAATATTTTATAAAATGTATGTCAATAATTTGCAGCAATTAAAATTATTCGTTAGCGAAACCATTCTGAACGGTTTAGGATGAATCGGTGGTTATTGTTACATCAACCACGGAAACCGAGTAATTTCCGGTAAAATATTATTAATTACACGATGAATGGATTTATATGTCATTAGATATGAATCAAATTATTTACCGAGAATTAAATGGTTGCAAAGCGGATTATGTCTGCTAATTAACTGTGAAACGGCCTAATTTCTCATTTGCACGATTCAGTACTAATGAAAAAGGTCAGATTTCCTGATAAATTATTGTAACTTAAAAAATTATTTTTATATTTTGATAGAATTGCTGTTCAAAAGATAGATTGACCTTATTAATGTATTTTAGTAAATTGCAGTAATTATATTTATAACGTTTTCTTGAAAATTTATCCGAGTAGTTTCAATTGCCTTTTACTAATTAATTATATCTCTAATTCATACTTATTGCCTCTTTATTCGATCTTCTTTTATAAAAGACAATAACATCTTTGCACATGTTCGTAAGAGTTCTTTAATTATCTTTATAACGTTTTTCTTGTAGATATAAAAGTGAAAGCAAAAAAAATATTAATAGAACCTGTGGAAGCATCCAATAATCTAAAATGTTAAAGTTAATAAAGTTTTGTGTCAATAATACACTATATTTTAAAAACCATATAAATTTCCTGACAGGTTTTTCAATTCAAAAATTTTGAAAGAATCAAAAATTTGCTTTTATAATTTATTATTACAGTTTAAAATGCTAATTGAATACGTAAATTAATGTAATAAATTTGTCTTAATTATATTTATAATGTTTTGTCGAGTATTCTTTTATAAAAAAAAAACATTAATATATTTGCAAATGTTTTGACAAGTCTGTATTTAATTGGATATAGTTTTCCTTGCAGGATTAGAATGAAATCAGAAAATTACAATAAGAAATTATAGGAACATTAAATGCTAACAAATATTA
>JARJDZ010007733.1:0-13663 GCA_030264555.1 Aleochara sp. GC000083
CTATAGTCTTTGAAAAATTCGCGAAAATCGCAATAATCTTCAAAGTTGAATAACTCGAGAAATATAAGTAATAATTGACTGATTTTTGTTGCGTTTCATTCAGAATTAATCTTTTAACTAATCTAGCAACAATTCCAAACAATCCTGAACAATTTTTGAAATAGTGCAAAAAATGTACTAAGACTATAAGTCTTTGAAAAATTCGCGGAAATCTCAACAATCTTCAAAGTTGAATAACTCGAGAAATATAAGTAATAACTGACTGATTTTTGTGACGTTTCATTCAGAATTAATCCCTTAATTAATCTAACAACAATTCCTAACCATCATGAACAATTTTTGAAAAAGTGCAGAAAATGAACTAAGACTATAGTCTTTGAAAAATTCACGAAAATCGCAACAATCTTCAAAGTTGAATAACTCGAGAAATAAAAGTAATAATTAACTGATTTTTGTTGCGTTTCATTCAGATTTAATCCCTTAATTATTTAAACAACAATTCCTAACCATCATGAACAATTTTTGAAAAAGTGCAAAAATGTACTAAGACTATAGTCTTTGAAAAATTCGCGAAAATCGCAACAATCTTCAAAGTTGAACAGCTCGAGAAATATAAGTAATAATTGACTGATTTTTGTTGCGTTTCGTTGAGAATTAATCCCTTAATGAATCTAGCAACAGTTCCAAACAATCCTGAACAATTTTTGAATTAGTGCAAAAAATGTACTAAGACTATAGTCTTTGAAAATTCGCGAAAATCGCAACAATCTTCAAAGTTGAATAACTCGAGAAATATAAGTAATAATTGACTGATTTTTGTTGCGTTTCATTCAGAATTAATGTTTTAATTAATCTAGCTACAATTCCGAACAATCCTGAACAAATTTTTAAAAAGTGCAAAAAATGTACTAAGACTATAGTCTTTGAAAAATTCGCGAAAATCGCAACAATCTTCAAAGTTGAATAACTCGAGAAATATATGTAATAATTGACTGATTTTTGTTGCGATTCATTCAGAATTAATGTTTTAATTAATCTAGCAACAATTCCTAACAATTTTTGAAAAAGTGCAAAAAATGTACTAAGACTAGTCTTTGAAAAATTTGCAAAAATAGCAACATGTTTGTGGGTGCTGAATTGAGGTACAAAGCCATGTTTCAGTCAGTTGCTGAAACAAATAAAGCACAACCCTTGTAATTTTCCACTAATCCATTATTACTGAAAGTTCCAGCAACAAGGACTTACTGTAATTCATGATGGCATCATTTCCTTAAACATGTAAAAACTCCAACAATAACTAAAGAAACATAATTAAATGCTCATTTACCTATCGCACTAACAAGAATATTTATACAAGCCTGTTTCCTCCAACATGTAGCAGACTGAAAATACTTCATGGTTCTGTAATAGGAAATACAATGAAATGTTCATTTATTTTCTGCCATGAAAACATGCAACACAAATGATGGTGGATGAAAATTGAAACCTGTAGAGAAAATGGCGTCGTGCTATAAAACTAGAATACGTGGGGGTTCCAATTAACTAGGGTTTACTGTAGAAAAGAAGTAAGTTTTTCTTTAGGAGGGAATAATGTGCAACTTTATTCCCGAGGTTTGAAACTTGGCAAAGTGGGCTATAAAACCCATTCCTTGGTGGACCGACTATACAAGAGGGAGTAAAAAAGGGTAAAGCCTCGCGCCCACTGAAAGGAATAAAGTGCTACTTTAGTACCGCGATTTGATATTTGGCGCCTTTTCCTCAGTCACCAGCATAACCAAGAAAATAATCAACCAAACAAAGTGTAAATTAACAAGAAAGAATATAGAGAATTAGATTTTTAATTCAATATTAAAGTGAGGCAAATGAGATACAACAGAAGACATCACAGCTACAAATTGCCAAATACCACACCACATAACGATAACATAAAAGGCTGCAGCATAATAATGTAATAACCAGAAAGAATCTGAATAATTAGATTTTTAATTAAATATTAGAAAAGTCAAATGAGGAAACGGAACTACAACAGAAGATCCCACAGCTACAAATGTCACAGACTACAGCAAATATATTTAAATGATGATCTACACTAATTGTACCATATAAAGCTACAGCAGAATGACATATATTAAAATATAAAGTATTTATAGTAATAAATTGTTAAACAATACCTTAATTGATTGCTGCTTTGAGATGCTTTACAAATGTCTCTGGTAGCTTGAAGGTCTCCACAGTTGTAGAGAAGACTCCAAGAAAATGTAGAAGATTGTAAAACATAAAAAATTGTGACACACCTTACAACATATTGTATTTATTTAAATAAATTGTTAAACAATACCTTATGAGACTGCTACAGAAGCCCATACTACTTGAAAATGCTTTCTGACTGCCCTGGCAGCTTTAAGTTGTCCATATTTGATAAACCAAATCCACAA
The DNA here is from genome assembly GCA_030264555.1 of Aleochara sp. GC000083. Lineage (NCBI taxonomy): Eukaryota > Metazoa > Arthropoda > Insecta > Coleoptera > Staphylinidae > Aleochara > Aleochara sp. GC000083. The sequence continues at coordinate 2,436 of JARJDZ010007733.1, forward strand.
AAACATGGTAGATTCTAAAATAAGTAAAATTATAATATATATTATAACATATTATATTTATTGAAATAAATTATTAAACAATACCTCATGAGACTGCTGCAGAAGCCTATACTGCTTTGTGATGATCTACAAATGTCCCTGACAGCTGAAGATCTTCATATTTCTACAGCAGACTCCAAGTAATCATGACAGATCCTAAAATAAAAAAAACACTCTAACATATTGTAGTTACAGAAATAAAGTAGTAATACAATACCTGAAGACTGATTCAGGAGCCCATACTTCTTGGACATGCTTTCCAAACAATCCAATATAAAACTGCTGTAGGTGCCCACACAATTGGATGATTTTAAACAAATGTCCCCTGACCCTTAAACTCAGGTTTATGTTAATACCTGACTCCATCAAAATGTGGAAGAGTCTAAAACTTATATATTTATAGAATACCATATGGAGTCAGGTGTAGATAAACACGCAAGAGGATGACCCCATTCAAATGTCTCCTGCCCCTTAAACTTGTTCCTATATTCCAAGCTGACTTTGTCAAAATGTAGAAGTCTGAAAGGAAATATGTAGTCAATACCATATGAGTCTGCTATATGTGTCCACACTAGTGGATGATGCTAATGCTAACCAAATGTCTCCTGTCCCTTAAACATGTGCCTATATTCAGAACTGACTCCATTAAAATATAGAAGAATCTAAAGACAAAAATATGATGTGAATATTAACAGCTTGAAATTATTGAAATGAAATATTTATACAAGGAAAGATGTATATGATACCATATGAGTCTGCTGTGTGTCCTCACCGGTTGGCAAACCATTCCTCATCGGACCGACAATACACGGAGGGAATATATTGCTACTTTACTCCCGCAGTTTGAAAGTTGAAAGGCAGACTCCAAGAAAACATGGAATATTCTAAAACAAAAAAAAAATATGATATACATTATAACAGATTGTATTCATTGAAATAAATTGTTAAACAATACCTTAAGAGACTGTTGCAGAGACCCATACCACTTGGAGATGCTTCCCTATATGGGAAGCATCAGTGCATATTGAAAGAACGAATTTGTTCCTTCAACATGCAATGAGAACACCAACATTACTGGCGTGTCGTGATGTTGGTTGCATAAAGATAACTTTATGAAATATTAGCCAACGTGTGAAAATATGGCAAACTGCTGAACGATGGGTTTTATGGCATTCCCAATTGTGAAATCGTTCAAAAAAGATCCTAATATTCGATAATCATTCAATAGTATATATATATAACTATATGTATAACTACAATATACAACTATCATTTATTGCTACGCAACTACAATAAATCTCTTCATGCAGTCTTTATGATATAGGCAAAGTCATAAAACCCATCACTCAGCAGTTTTACTATAATAAAAATGCAAACTACACATTAGTAGTAAAATACTTATTATTAATATTACTTTATTATTAATAGTATTTGCAATACTTCTAAGTGATTATATTTCTGCACATGTTAATTATTGGTATGTTTGGATCAAGTTGCATCGTTATCATCATATACATACATATACAAATACCGATGTTAGATTGGTTTAATTATTTTCATGGCGTTTAACTTTCAATGTATCAATGTATTTATTATGTATTAATTATAATACATCAGACGCGAAATTCAGGCATTATCACAATATTTGGATTTGTTTTCCATAATAAAAATAATAGCCGTTACAAACACACAGTATTTAGAACAAATATATGTTTATCTTAATTTATTATGTTTTGATTGCCAGTGCCAGAATACCACATATCAATATCCGTCTGTAGAATGTGAAGTGCGGGGAGAAATCGCCGATTTCGAGGGTCATTAGCAACTTCGACGTAACTTTGTACTCGTGCGTGCGCCTTGATAAATCTTAAGGCGCCATATTAAAGTGTCTTATCTAGGACCTATTATGGAAGGCATTCTCGGAACGATTCCACTTGGAGCATCGCCGCTATTCGCACTAGTGGCGATTTGTTTAAGTCTTCTTTGGCCACCTTCATCCTGTAACACGGCCGCAGCACGTTCTTGTCGACAGCAAACGTCAGTAAGATGTTTAACGAAATCAACTGATCATTGGTCGGTGTCCTCGTTGAATAATCGCCTGTAATTGTAATAAAATCCCATTGAGAATAGCTCAGCTCACAAAACAATACATGATAATGATAACGGAGCGATACCAACCTATGAGTGCAACTATCAAATGATTACGTGCCCCTTGTTGAAGCGTATTGAAAAAGCCCAATCCTTCAAAAATGTGTCCGGAATTGTCAATCATAAAGTTGTAATCAAGGTCTGCGGATCCATTCAGTTGCGCCTGGTGTTGCAGGCGCTGCACGAGCATGCTGCACGAATCGAAATTGCTACAGGCTTCTGTTCGTGTGTCGGCAATAAAAACACTTTCACTGGGAATGTTTATGGCGAGCAGCGGGCCAGTACTCATTGTCGCATTCCATTTAGCACGTGGCACCAGCTTGTACATTTCCGGCAAGTAGTCAACGCCTGAGAACAACCCAAGATGCAATGAGCCTCGGAGACATTACAAGCAACCAGCGGCAATTCGGATAGAGATCATTGGAGAAGGATGTGATGAGATCAGTGGGTGTTGTAAGAGAGATACTAGTAGTTATACCTTAATAGTACGCTATGCTAAAACGGTAGGAACTGGCTGTACTGTGCGTTTTGCGCCAGCATTAGGAAATGCCGTGTCTGATGTCTATAAAAGAAAACATCAAGTGTTCGTATGGCATTGATAACGAAATAATTGCGTTTACCTATACAGTCTTTTGATTGAGGCATCGTTTCGTTTAGCATGATTAGAATCGCGTGGGGAGCGGACAGTGTGAGACTCACCTTCATTGAAGAGCAAATACGTGGCGATACCGACCCCGGTGAAGAAGAAGAGAAACAGTGCCGAAACCAGCAGCCAGCTGAATTGATGCTGTTCTTCGCGAAACAGGCCGCTCTCGAGATCGGTGAAGTTCCTCAATCGGCTGATGCTGTCGTCGCTCGACACACTCTTGCTGCTTATCAGCGGAGTGCGTTCATTGACGGACATTGTGCTCGCATTGATGCACACGCTGCATACATGTGATACTACTGAAAACGTGTTAGTTTGTAGTGCGCTTTGTTTGCTGCTCGTTGCAATCATAGGCGATTCGAAATGCGCACTTGTCGAATGCAATCATGACTCAATTTCAGACTCACCTTGTTTGTCTGGACTACCCATATTGGCGCCTCGTGTTCCCGTGTCCCAATCGAATCCCGCTGCCTCGAATTTACCTAACGCGCTGCTGCCTGGACTGAATCACATCCGCTCGGCTCGCAGAGTCCTCCTTTCTGATCCTCGCAGTCGCAATCTCTTGGCGGTCCGCTGGCCCCCCAGCCTTCGTCTCGTCTAGTGGACACACGCATCCGAAGGGGCAGCGATTAGCTACATTATGCCTGGCGAATGAGCCGTCCAGTGCGAATGCCACCGTCTCCAACATCCAATAGTACGTTATCGTCGCGGCCCACGTATCAACAATGCGCGCAGAAAACGATTGCGGGCTGGCGCGTGCTTGATGGGTCTTGGTGCACGGGTCGCGGTTCGAGTCGATTGCTGAATCTGCCTGCGTTTGTGCTGCCATACGCAATTGTCGCACGCACCGAGCGTTTTACTCGATCACTGTCAGCGATGCGCTTCAAGGGGCCATCTTTATACGCAGCCACGATTCTCTTATCAGCCGAGGTTTTTCGGCGGCGCTGATATGCGGGTTGAGTGTGCGGTTGTACACAATACACTCGTGTTCTCGCATAATATGCGGGTGATAAGTACAATATCATCGCTTCGCTCGGATTTGATAAAGATTCTGATTTGATTCCTTATATTTGCGACGGAAGTCCTCCCATCTGATGGGATGTATTCACGCATCCGTCGATCCATTCCATTGTTGACGAATGCATAACAATGTTGTCATTCAACTAAGGGTTGGTCTATCTGATGGGGTCTTACCAAAGATTGGATTCCATGATTCCATACAAAATGTGGGATGTGATATGAATTGTGAATGAAGGAAAATTTCGATGAGGGACGTATTTTGATTGAAAATATACATCCCAGACAGATATTGAGTACTTCTACAATAAATATACCTATCTTGTTTAATTATGAATTTCAATTGATTTTTTGATAAAAATATATTGTATACTCAGATTGGTGAGACTTGGTTTTTATAACCTTATCAATTGTTTAATTGAGCTAGTAATTAATAGATCGTAACAAAATAATAGAATCCTAATTATCAGTAAATTTATAAATTATAAAATATTGCATCACATTTTATTTGTAAGTATTTTCACGTTCTATTAACAAAAACTTCCATCAACATATTTACCAAACATTTCTATTCATAATTTACATGTTTACTAAATTTTAAGGCTCCTTTATAAGATTTATAATGACCAAAGTCATAAAAACTAATTCATTTTGACTGTACATGATTAATTTTGGGTTTTTTTATCATAAGTATTAGTTTTATAACATTTAATATGATTTAAAGTTATTGATTGTAAATAAGTTACGGGATGTTAAGATCAATGAAATTTGTAGCATCAATATTTTGAGCATAAACAGATAAAAAACATTTAATTAAACAAAGGTCAACTGATTATCAATGAATAGAATTATAAAATGTTTATGGAATTTACCAAGTCTGGCTATTATTGTTTAGTGTAAATACTTCATTCACTTATTTCAATTCTAGTTTTTGAATTATTTGTATATAAAATTGGATAACAATTATTTTTGTTATGTAATAATAAAAATCAACGAAAAAGTCTGATATGGTCCATAAATAAACGACAAAAATAACTGGTGACTGAATGTGTCATAGATACCTACACAGAAAATATTTCCATAGATTATAGATAAGGCAGATCTGATAACCTTAATTAACAATCTACAGTATGAATCTTTGAGTGGGTAACTCCGAATTTCAATGTTTTATTAGAAAACTTCGTATCATCTTTGATTATTCTGGAGTATTTCTGGAATAATTTGGATACTGAAATGTTAATGAACTGAGTAAACCTATAAAATTGATTAATTATTTGTGGGTTTGATCAACTAGATAAAAGTTTTGCAATTCTTAAAGATAAGCATCTAATTCAAATTACATACATTTGTTATCCTAGATCCTTCATTTCAAAATGATAAAATATTGACTTACGAATTTTCGACAAAATTGTTTTTTGCATAAAAATTAAAATGAAATGAACAATGACCGTAGTGTCAAAATATTATAGGGATTTGAAATAATAAACCAAATATCATTAAATGGTGCAAGAAAGAATATTCTTTAGACACATAACGTAAAGCTGGGATATTTTCATTTAATTGCAGGATATTTAATAAATAATTTCTTTTAAATATATAACTTGCGAGTAATGATATAAATTATATACTTTTGTTACATGTAAATGTGAATTAATACAATTTATTCCACTAGTGGATAAAACGCATAAAATACTAAAATATACTAAAATATAGACATATTTACTATATTTGCAAATGTTTAAGGTTGTCAATATGTTGATAACATGCGAAGAAAAACAACATTTTAATGATTTACTAGTGTTTATTATTTTTGACTGAACTACAATACATGTACATTATAATTCAAAGAAAGAAAATAAATGACGTCATTTTTGCTATGGGTGAGAGATAATGAGTACCCTTTCTTTAATTGCAGTTACAAATGTTTATAATTTATTAAATATGATCTTGACGAACACTTTCTGCTGTGCTTTCCAAAAATATATTCCTAATTTATTATGGAATTAATCAAAATATTGCGCAAAGAAAATAAATTACATTCATTGATAGGTGGAAAAATTTCAAGTTAACGTACTTGAAATAGCTCGATAGATTCCTTCTTCATAGTGATAATCTATAATTTCATTTATCAATACATATTAAAATAATATCTCATCATATCGTGTAATTCTGAAATCTTAAGGACATTTTGAACTAATATTGATTTATTTCCCATTTAATCGATCTTCTACAATAGCTATAAACATTATTGTAGACAAATTATTATTATTTACTGAAAAAGAGTCTTTGCTCATAAATTTGTGATATGATAATATTTGTATCGCATTGATAGCTTTGGGGTAAAGTACAATTTTTAAGATTGCCTTTTATTGTATATCAACCCGCCTTTATCTGTTTGAACAAAATCATAGAACAAATATTAAAAATCAATTGTCTTATTTACATGTATTTATTTGTTTTATTTTCATGCATTCCCATATTCATTTAGATAATTAATAGAGATTTACAATAAAATTGAATTCAATTCCTTATCTAAGGAAATGATGAGACTAACATGACGATTGTTTAATAATGTGGGCAATTGTGCAAATTGCGAAAATGTAATAGAAAATTACTGTTGTTAAATTTTTGTTAGGGTTTTAGTTTAGTCATTTGTGATTGTTTAATTTGACATATCCACTCGAAAGTGGATAACATTTTGGATTGTTTTCATATTTTACGTGTGATATTTCTGTATTATTATTCTGTGATATTTTTATTGTTAGAAAACAATTGAAAAAAGTTAAATAAAATGTCATAATCAAGTTTCTCGTAGAACTTTGTTAAGGCGACATTTAAATTTTGCATTGTAGATTTATAGGATAATGATGCTTTGCCGAAATGTAGTCAAAAGTTCGTGGTTGTATTATCCTATAAGTCTACTTGCTAATAGTGATGGATATAACATTTGTTTCTGTATAAGAGATATCTGAAGAATTTAGCTTGAATTGTGTGAATTGTGAGGTTCAGATTCTAGCTAATTCAGGATTTCAGAATTCTGTAATGTTAAAACAGGGATGACGTGAGGTCGTGACTTATCTTGAGACTTTACTGATGCCTTACTACCAGGAATAATATAATATACTATAAAAATAATGATTATTCAACTCATTCGCATATCGACCAATCGGATTGCGTGTTTAGAGCAAGCAACAGGGTATTATATTGAGAAGTTTTCCGAAAATTTTGCATGTTGATTCATTTCCATAGCATTATTAAATTTTGCGTTTTAAGGCTATTTTACCCTTGCGTACTCATAGATCTACTCATGTCGATTTGTCAGAAAAAAACACTCGAGCGCTATGCGCTCTCGTGATTCTAATTCTGACAAATCAACATTCGTTTCTATGAGCACGCAGTCGTAAAATAGCGGACAATTTCAAATCACTTGTATTTCTGTTGATTATTTCAGAAACAGGCAATTAAGTTTATTATTCGAATTATTGTTAAAGCTTTTTGTCGGCAATTAGGCGATAATTAAAAATCGAAAAAATGTTTTAATGATGTTTATGTTTTTTGTGGGTTTACTAGTGCTAATTATGCTAATACATATATATATATATATATAGATTTTTTCAGACTCAATCGGTCATAAAAAACGACTTCTATAAGTATACATGATGCGTGCCGCCCGGTTTCTGAAACGAGTTTCTAGCAAGCCAATGACTATTGGTCTGTTAGTACTATAGGTTCCATAAGTGATAGTTGGGTTTCCGAAAGCAATCTCTCGATAACTTGCAGGTATCGAAGCTATTGCTTTTGGCAAGAAGCTCCGACAGATGGGGCCTAGCGGAATTATTATTATCCGAGGGCTATTTCGTCAATCTATCAACAAAATGGCGAAGCACACGCTCGGAAGTTCTCAGAATTTAAGAAAAATATATAATTTGATAAAAAATAGTTAGTAATACTCAATATTCCAGAATTTATTTGGAGACATTTCTCCCTCTACTTTTACAACACAAGTGAGACAACCGAATCGTTGTGCACATGCGTCAAATAAGTTCTCGGACCTTTATCCCAGCTTGGAGCTACGATAACTTTAGCGAGAGATTTGTCGGAGTGTTGACGCTATAGTACGTTTCAGAAACCCATTTATGAGTTTATGAGACAAATAACGCTATTGGTTAGATAAAATCGCTTTCAGAAACCGGGCATTACTCGAGTAGATCTTATAATCTACTCGTGCAAACGATTCAATATATAAGTGTAACTTTGTTTTAAGAATGTTTAAATGGGCCTTAATATTATATGATGAGCTGACCGGGAGCACTGAGCAATCACATCATTAAATTTCATTTTTGCCTTATGTAACAAGTAGATTCTTGTTCTTAGAATTGTATTAAATAGGCATTCCTAATTTTCTAATTTCATTTTTAGCCAGGGTCGTAAACATGTCTGGAATTGTAAGTCAATATCGGGTGACATAATCCAGATTCGTTACGCACCCTTAGATTTCTTGCAGCTGGGTATCAGCCCAAGCCACCATGTTCAAGTAGTTTCTGTGTTGTTTATGTTAAGTCAGCTTATTTAGTTCTTTGATGGTGACGACATTGGTTTATCCCTCTCAGCACACTTCGCTATTAATTTTGACTTATGTGTCCGGTGTTTATTAGACAAAGATTTGTTTGTGCGTTCATCGTGGGAACGATTTTCGAATCCAGATTTTTTGGAGATCCGTTGGCCCAACCATCGCGGGTGGTTGAGGGGTAACGAGGTAGTCAAGTGTTGCTCTGATTGGCTATACCGTCTACGCATTCAATATTTAAGGTTTTGTCTAGTTTGATAGATTAGCATCTATCATCATTTGGGTCGAGTGTTTACAGGCGTACAAACGTGCATAGGAGGTGCGCTTGCTTGAAGTCAACTTACAACAAATATGGGAATATTGATTGGAAATAGAAAAATTCCCCTGGACGCATTCACAGGCCTCATTTCGTTTCCGCCAAGTTTTTGCCAATTTACTGAGACGAATCAAGAATGGGTTGCGGAAGTATTCCCATATTTTTTTTTTCTAATTTCCAAAACTATGATTGGTTGTGTAAACGAGTAATATTGCGAGAAATAAAGAATGTTGTGAATTAGAGACAATTAAGATTCAAGATCAAATTCGATTATTGATCTACTAGAGAACCATATAAACAACCGCACTTTACTACCTTCATGGTGGTGCGGTAGGAATGGATATGCTCTAACATTTAATAATGAAAATACTAATATATTTGTTGAGTCATGATTTTAAGGATTATTTGTTCTTTTTAATGAACTGAAAACATCTTTATGCGCGCTGTGCTAAAAAATAATGGGGAGTGAATTGAAATGGTATGTAACGCATGGAATGGAACGCTCTTTCGTGTAACTCGGCTCGAGGTGACGTATCAGTTACTAGGGCTAGATTTGATTATATCGAAAAATGGAATGAAAGCACAACAAGATAAAGATAGTGAACAATTGACGAAGTTGATTTCAGCTACAAATTGTATTACACTATAATTATAAAAACAAATTGTATTACATATTACACAGAGTTGAGATAGTTTTCGCTACTGTCGTGTGGTCACATACCGTAATTTTTTTTTATTTGTCATGATGCTTTTCCTCAAATTTTCATGGACTTCTACACGTTTCGTGGCGTAACGGAGTTTCCCTACATAAATCAAATAATTGGTCGTTGTCCTGCCGAGTCCACTAGTATCGTATAAAACATACCTAAGATTTGGTTATATTATTATTTACCCGATCTTTCTTTTGTATTTTCTGGCCGGTATTTTCTTCCCTTCAAAGCAACTATATAAGAAAACTTTTTTATAAATATGTATTCACAATTAGTTGCTTTTTATATATCTTTAGCCGCTATTTTCTTTCCTTAGCGGCTAAAAAATATATAACAGATCACGTAATTGTGAGTTCTGAAATGCTGATACCTAGTCGCACTACTTTTAATTTATTAAAACGAATATAATTTGGATTTTCGTAGAAAATTTTATGCTTGTTTAACATATACAGGATCGACAGCCTGAACTGTTTCCATACAAGCCGACAGATAATACCTTCCACCGATAATATCAATGCGTAGAGAGTGGAGATACATGAAGTAATCCCTAATGTTTCTCATGTTACCGGCATGGTGCATACCTATTAGTACATTGGTGCTTTGGCCGGCTACGCAAAAAAATGTTGCAAAGAGCCGCGAGCCCCAAGTTGCCTACCCCTGCTTCAACCTATATAAACTCCGCTGGAGTTTAAATACTTGATTGGCTTTATGGGGAATTCCTTCTGGTGGCTGGTTTCATCTTGTAAATTACCATACGAGAACGCCGTTTTCACAGCAAATTTGGTTATTGCTAAGTCGTCAGCTGCTGCCTGTGCTAATAATTTTCGTATAGACTCGTAGCGTACCACTGGAGCAAATGCCTTCCGGTAGTCAACACCACATCTTTGTGCGAAACCTCTGGCTACAAGTCCGGCTTCATAAGAGTCCTTAACACTTCTCTTCACAACAATAACCCATTTCGTGTCGATAGCTCTGTAATTTCTTCTTGAATGTTAGGTTTCCTTGAAATGACTGGGACACACTTCTGTGACGTGGGGAACAGGTACTTCATAGCGTTCAACACGCTTCATCCGTGAACGATCTCGTAGCTGACACCCTTCTGCTTGGATTGTTGATAGTGCTTCTTCTTCAGGAGCTTCTTCCTGTGGATCTTCTAAGTTTTCACAGCAGGTACTTTCTGAGGGCACATCCGATTCAAAATCTAAATCAGAGTCAGCATAGTTTTCCTCTGGTACTCCAAAATAAAGCTTGGTGCAAGTTTCTTTGACATGTTGTTTATCGTTTTCAATAAACTCTGCTTATGTGAATCTTTCTAAATTTTGCATCCCAGATGCCCGGTTGAACAAAACTTAATTCATGATTAACCAATGATTAATCATAGATTAATACATTTGAATATATGCAAATGATAATTATATTAGTTGATTAGTTGATTTTAGCTTTGTACAACTGGGTATACGTGTATCATTTGTTCACTCATCTTCATAACCTTCAAGGACAGGTCATATGCTTTCCTTATTCAATTTTGTCCTATTTTCTTTAGGCACATGCATGTAGATGCATTAATTTTAGTTTGCGTGTAAACCAAATTTCATAAGGACTTCGATATTTGTCTTTGGTACACATTCGATTTAGTATGTAAGGGAGTAGAATGGTGGAGGACTGCTCCTTAAGAGTGTTGATCAGTCAAAAATATTTTCGAAGGCAATTAAATTTAAAACTTTCATGGTACGACTGGGCCACTGTACGAAGCGGCTACCTGCGACAAGCTCTGTCGAGCCATAC